>JAWNPY010000051.1:79767-101050 GCA_035078625.1 Scaptodrosophila scaptomyzoidea
TTTTTTTTTTTTTTTAGTTTCTATTGCGGAAATGATGCTTCAAGTGTTTGTTTGTATAAACAGTTAACAGCAATTGGAAGGGAAACACAGAGAAAAATTTACAGGAGAAGTCTTTTTTTTTTTCAATAATTCAAATAGTTCCTATATATTTTTATTTAAATTTAAATTGAGTTGGAAGACTAATACAAAAAAAAAATGCAGTTGGTTTTATTTATTTTATTAATTATTTAATTTATTTTTCATTAACAAACTAAAACTTTTGGCTAAAAAAATGTCAAAAGTTCAAGAATTCAATTATTTAATTTATTAGTCAATAATTAAAAGAATGTCAAAAGTTCCAGAATTAGAATAGTAACTCTTTTTAAATTTATTATAGTTAATTAATATTTTTTGTTTCTAGAATTCCCATAGTAATTCTAGGCATTTTATTTAGCTTATATTAGATCAAATTAAACTCAAAATTTGCCTCATTCAAATTTATTAATTTCTAAAAGTCTGATTTATTTATTTTGATTCCAGAATATAGTAAAGATTTTGGAATTCAAATATAGAATTCTTGGTATTTTAAAAGAGTTTTCATCACTCAAATTTATTAGTTTCAAAAACAAATTTAGAAGTTAAAATAAAGTATGGTAAATATATAATATTCAAGCAATTCTTATAGCCTAATAGCCATGGATCAGAGTATTTCAAAGATTCTAGAACTTAAATAGTAAATTTCGGTGATTTTTTTTTAGGAATTTAAACTTTCCTTTATATAAACATTTGACTTAATAGTCATGGATCAGAGTATTTCAAAGAATGTAGAATTTAAACAGTATAATTTGGTAGTTTTTATTATTATTTATTTCAATGATTTTATTTTTAGGATTTTAAATATTAGACTTGATTACAATTTGTAGAAATTCTTCTCTCTTATTTATAATGATAATTTCGGATTGTAGAGCTTTATTTACCTCAGGAGTTGTATTTAATTTCCTGATAATATTTGGGGTAATATTGGCCAATTTAAGTGGTTCGCTTTTTGTTTCAGTTGTTGTTGTAATTTGTGCTCATAAACTGTTTAATTGCAAATTAGCAATGGCATGCCAAACAGGCCCCCAAAGAGTTGTTGTTGTTGTTTGTTGTTGTTTGTTGATGATGTTGCATGTTGGCGCGCCATAAAAATACTAAAAAGCGCGTAAATGTTGCAGAAAATTGCACAGAGTGAGGAGAAATGTTGAAACTTGCCCATATATTTTTTTCTATAAATTCTTGATTAATTTTTTGTTTTTGAATTTGAATTGTGACAGGCGGCAAAGATGATGATGGCGATGATAGTCTCAAAAATGGCAGCAGCAATGCAGGTGGCAATGTTGGCAATAGCGGAGGGAATAATGGTGATTCCCATTTGAGTTTGAGCCTCAGCAAGAAGCAGAGGAAAGCGCGCACAGCGTTCACCGATCATCAATTGCAGACATTGGAGAAATCCTTTGAGCGTCAAAAGTATCTAAGTGTTCAGGATCGCATGGAGTTGGCCAATAAACTGGAGCTGAGTGATTGCCAGGTAAAGACCTGGTATCAAAATCGCAGGTGAGTTGAGTTGAATTCAGCTAATCAGTGGAATATTTTATGATGATGATGATTTTTAATGTTTATGCTGATTGCTTAATTTGCTGCATTTTGCTGCTGCTGCAAAAAAAAGAAAAGAAAATCGAAAACAAAAAAAAAAAAGAGTCGTAAATGAGTGCGCAAGTTTGTTGCCCAAGTCTTTTGAGCTTATTACGTTTAATAGCATTTGGATATTTTTTAATTGTTGCCCAATGACTTGTCAAAAAGAAAAAAAAAAACAGAAAAATCAACCGGATATAAAGAGCCAAGAAGCAGCATTAAACATTTTCACAGCTGCGAAAATTGCAAAACCGGATTGACAAGGGATAGAAAAAGGTTCAGGGATAAAGAGAGAGGCGCCGGGCGCCTAGACATTTGATTTGGTTTGGTTTTTACTTGACGCAATTAAAGGATTTGCCAAAGAATCAGGGCGTTGCCAAGCCAATTTTCGAGGGCGTGGTCAAAAAGAAGAAGAAGCAGAAGAAGAAGAAGATAAATGACAAAACAATTAAGTGCGAAATATAAACAGCAATAATAGGTCCAAAACAATTTAACAGACTCTGTGACAGCAGGCGACGGCGGCAGGCTTAGCAGGACTTCAATTGCCATGAGTTGGCAGTTTTATAATTAATAATCTTTTCCCATTTTCCCATTTATAGAACCAAATGGAAACGACAGACGGCCGTGGGCCTGGAACTGTTGGCCGAGGCTGGCAATTATGCAGCCTTCCAGCGTTTATATGGCGGCGCCTCGCCCTACCTCAGCGCCTGGCCGTATGCCAGTGTGGCGGCCTCCGCAGCCCCCAGCCCTCACGGCGCCCCGCCCTCGGCCATTGACATTTACTACAGGCAGGCGGCGGCAGCGGCTGCCCTGCAGAAGCCCCTGCCCACCTCCTACCGCATGTATCCGAGTATGCCGGGCATGCCGGGCCTCCCAGGCATGCCACCGCCGCCCCCGGGCGCCCCCATGAGCGCCCTGCACAGCGCCAGCTCCTCGTTAAGCTCGCTGTCCGGCTACTATGCAGCGGCAGCGGCTGCCGCCAACACTGGGGCAGGTGGACAGCCGCCGCCACCGCCACCGCCGCTCAGGGAGCGCGAACGTTCACCGGCCACCAGTCAGAGTGCCAGCGAGGCGGACTATGAGCGCAGCAGCAGCAGCCGCCAGCGTCTACAGACTCCCAGTCCGCAGCTCAATCCAGGCAGTCCGCCCGAGCGTCTAATCGGCGTCGTCGGGGACGAGGCAGGGGGCGAAGGCGAAACTCCTGGCGAGGCCTTGCCCCTGAGCAAAACTCAAATCTCACCCCAACCAGCCGAGCCAGAAGTCGATGAGGATGAGGATGATGAGGATTTGGCCTTGGATGTGTGAGTTAATCCAAAGATTTGCCTATCCTGGGGACTTGGGATCTCAACAAAAAAAAATTGAATAAAAAAAAACCAGAAAACCAGAAGATAAATTAATTTAAATTAAATATATATAAGAATGAATATATTTTTTTTTTTTATTGTATTAAATAAATGTTTTTTTTTTTCTGCATATTTAAATATTTAGTCTTAGTATTTTTTTGTACAGTTTTTTGTAAATTTCTTGTATATAAGCGAAAATGAAATTTTTTTTTTTACTACAAATAAATATAAATATATATAAATATAAATTATGAATGCCAATTGATTTGGAATTTTTGTTTTTTTTTTTTATTTTTTTCAAAACTAGGAACTCGAAAATTAAAAGGAAAATTATATTAAAAAAATAATTTAAAATGAATTTTATTATTTTCTTGCAAACTAGTAAAATTGAATTTTTTCTAAAATAAAAACGAGAAACTTATTTCCAAAAAATTTGAACTTTTTTTTTGTAGTTGAATAATTGGAAAACTTTGAAATTTTAGGCATTTTTTCCCAAAACAAATCTTCCCTAAATGTAGATGTATTTAAAATTATATAAACCTACAAAAATATACTTTTTTTTTGCCTAGACTTAAGTCGTCTATTGTGTGTGTGTGTGTAAAAAGGAATGAAAAATGAAAATACAATAATTGTAAAAAAAAAAAAATGGTATAAAAGTAATTTTCTCAGGCTCAAGTCGGAATTGAATACTTTTGAGTATTTCTTTTTGATTATTATTTTTTGATTTTAATGCGAGTTGACACAAGGTTGCTTCTCTCGGTTCTAAGCCACTCGATGATGCCACTTGGTGGGCAACTTGAAAAACTGTTGCATTTTGCAAGTAAGGGATTTTTTTGGCTGGTTCCACTAAACTGCTCACTTAGAAATTGTTAACATTTGCCCAGGAGCTCAACCGATTCATGATTCGTGCCACATGCCACTCGACAGACTCACACGACGCAGTTAAGATGTCCTCGACTGTGGCCTGAATTGACTTTTGCGCACCCCTTTTTTTTTTCTTTTTTTTTGTTTGTTTCGATATCAACCCTTGAGTATTTGATGATTTTGCATGCCGAATTTGCTGCCCCTGCTGCTCTCCCTTTTTATTTATTTTATAAGGCTGTTTACATGCCTTTTTTTTTTTTCGTTACTTCTTCCTGATGACAATTCGAGCAAATTCAGTGCCAGAGTCTGAGATTCTACAGTTAATAATTTTTATTTAATTTATGGGGTTGTCCCTAAGCGAATGCAATTTTCTTTGCCTCTCAAATGGCTTGTGTGTTGCGAATCTCAATCTGGAGTGGTCCAGCGTCGTCGTCGTCATCGTCGTGAAGTAGTCAAGTGTCAAAATGCGTTGAGAGTTTTTCGATTTTGTGCGTATGCTAAGAGGATCATTCCCAGGACCAGAAGGGACGGGGGTGGCAAGAGTTGCCTTTTGTAACAAATTGATTATTTGTTGCGGTTTTTCAAATTTACATTTTTTTTTTTTTTTTTGTTTTTTATGAGTGCCCTGCACACTTATAAATTTATGAGTAGCCCAAAGTTTCCTTGACGTGGGAAAGTTTGAATTAATATTGAATGAGCGGTGATTGGTCCCAAAAATTGAGTTTAATTGAATTTGGTTGGGAAACATTTGACCCTTCAAATTAGAATGTATTTTATTTGATCGAATCAATGACAATTTTTGGTTTCATTTGCATATATTATAAAAATTTAATAAGGTTTAAATCGGCAAGCTTAAAACATTTCTTCATTTCTTCATTTTCCTCAGAAAAATGTAGCAACTAAATAAATAGTTTTTTGCCACATTTTTGATTTTTTTTCAAGTAAATTTCGCCCAAGTTGTTGTTTTGTTTCAAGAATAAATCTCTGATTTTTTTATAAAGTTTTTGTGGACCTATATAATTTTTAAGAATTTTTTTCTTGTATTATTAGAGATTTGTTATTAATTAGATTTGTATTTGTTTTGGATAGTGCATATTTTAACGAATTTATAGAACTAATTAATTAGATTTTTATTTGTTTTGGATAGTGAATATTTTAAAGAATTTACAGTATTAATTTCAGGAAGATTTTGTAAAAATTCATCAAACTGTGAAGGTTTTATTAAAGCCTCTTTTATTTTGTACTAAAGGAAAAATTGCTTTAATATTTTTTATTGGATTTTTTAAGCTGCTAAAAATGGTCATAATAATAATTTTAAGCAGCTAAAAATTGTCAGTGCATTTTTTATATTATTTGTAATATTTAGGCTTTAATTCCTTGTTGATTCCAGTTTATTTCAATTTGTCAATTCAATTTTTGTGGCTGTTTCTTTTTCCCCCAATAATTTTTTTTTATATTTTGAGGGAAGTTGGAAAAGCATATTAATAATTAAATTTTTTTGGCATTTATTTTATAGATATATATAGGTAATATTTAGGCTTTTATTCCTTGTGGATTCTAGATTATTTCAATTTGTTTTAGCATCTTTTGTGGATGTTTCTTTTTCCCCCAATAATTTTTTTATATTTTTAGGGAAGTTGGAAAAGCATATTAATATTTATAATTAAATTTTTTGCCATTTATTATAGAGCTAAAAAAGGGAATATTTAGGCTTTTATTTCTTGTTGATTCCAGAATATTTCAATTTGTCTTGGCATCTTTTTTCCCCAATTTTTTATATTTTTAGGGAAGCTGGAAAAGCATATTAATATTTATAATTAAATTTTTTTTGGCACTTATTATATAGCTATAAATAGGTAATATTTAGGCTTTTATTCCTTGCAGATTCCAGATTATTTCAATTTGTCTTAGCATCTTTTGTGGATGTTTCTTTTTCCCTCAATTTTTTATAATTTTAGGGAAGCTGGAAAAGCAGACAAAATGCTTTCACACCGGAAACTGTTGCAATGCGTTTTTGGCATCGCCCGAATACTCCAACTAAATTTGCATTCTTTTCTATTCTGTTCTGTTGAGGCATGGACCAACTTCCTGCTAATTGACAAGAGTTTTTTTTCGTATTTTTTTTTATGGATTTTTCTTTTCTTTGTCAGTCTAATTTGTCACAGGACACGCGCCAAAGAAAATGTTCCTTAGTGTTCTTTAATATATTTTTTTTTTATTTTCTTTTTTTTTTGCTTTCATTACACACGCAATTTGTTGCGCACAAAAGCAACAGGAAATGAAGGCAGCCAATGGCATCAAATGGAAATGGCGAAATTTGGGCTTCCGTTATCAATAAATTTGTGCGCTTAAATGCGTGTTTATCGAATTAAATGACAAACAAACAAATAAATAAATAGACACACTCATCCCATCCCATTCCATCCAAACGCCGTCGTCGTTTTACTACGGTCATGCGATACGATTTTCCGGCCAAAACGTCGCGTAGTCAGTTTTATTTGGGTTCTGTTCAGGGTTCAGGAAGCTCTGAAAATTTATGCCCCAGCACGTTCCACAGATGCTGTCTCTGTTCCACCCTTCTGGGGTCCCCGAATGTGTTTAGTTTATTTGTTTGCTTGGCTTCTCTACTTTACAAGGTTAAATCAATATTGAGTCTTTTGCATGACTTTGACTTTGACCTGGAGCATTCCGTTCATTCAAGGGTTGCTGCTCCTTGGCTGGGTGTGGATGATCAGCCTGGGATTGGATCAGTGCGGTTAAATTTGTGGCCAACTTTCAGTTTGCATTAAATTATACATATACATATATATATTTTGATGGTGGGTGAATAAGTTGGCGCCAACTCAAGGCAATTTCAAAATCGATTTGCAGTTAAACGTTACAAATTACAAAGAAATCCAGGAGAGGAGAGCACAAGTCGGGAAGGTGGAATTGGCATTGGCTACTGGTTTTTGAAACTGCACAGTCCAATTTGCATGCGTTCGATTTTGTGGAAAGAAACAAAAAAAAAAAAAAAGGAGGCAAGGCAGCAGTCAGCAATTTTATTTCATTTGCGGTTTGGCGTTTTTCAATCAATTTTTTGTTTTTTTCTCCAAATCTGAGCAATCAGTTGATGATGATGATGACGACGATGAAGCCAGGGGAGATGCAAAAACAAAAATCAGAGTCCCTCAATTTTGTATGCTTGCTGCTGGCATGAATAAATGTAAGAAAGAAAAAAACCAACTAAAAATTAAGTCAATAATAAAGCCAAAAACAGAAGAAAAAAACTATGAGGCACAAGCCAAATTCATAAATTAAATAAATCCAAAAAAAAAAATGTTTTTAGACATTTTTTTATTATATTAAATACACATATATATTTTTTTTATAAAAAAAAAATAACTTAAATTAATTGCTATATGATTTCAATTATTCTATTTTTATTTAAAAAAAAAACATGCCTAGATTATTTAATTTGTAAGCTTAATAAATAAATAAAAATTAAATAAATCAAAAAAAAAAAAAAATGTTATAAATTTAAAAAAAAAATACACATTTATTCTTTTTTTTTGTAATCTTAAAATTAAATCTATAATATTTTTTTTATTTTTTGACCCAAGAAATTTAAATTTAAAAATGTTTTAGGAACTATTTATTGAATTGAATTTGAAATATATTTTTATAAATGAATTTTTAGCACTTTATTTTTTTTTTTATAGTTGCTCTTAACATTTAATTGTATTGATTTAATTTCTGGCCACTTTTGGCTAAAGGATCTTTTAGAATAAACTAAACTGGACAAATGCATATATAAAAAATGGAATGTCAGGCACGTGGCAACAACAGCAGCAGCAGCAGCAGCAACAACAACAAAGGACACGTGTTCTGGCATTAATTCGAGTGTGAATAAAATTATGCTTAAGGCCAAATGCAAAGTGCAGCTAAATGGAAAAATCCGTCTGAAATAAAATACAAAACAAAAAAAAAAAAAAAAGAAGAAGAGAAATAACAGAGAAACCAAAGTCAAAGGCAAAAGAAACAAACTCTCTGAAAACCAAATGGACCGCAAGCTGTGAATTCAGGGCGCATTAAAGTTGTACACACACACAAAATGTTAACAAAAGGCAAACACACAGCAGCAAGAAGAAGAAAATATGCCCAAAAGCAAACAGTTGCACATGGGATCCAATTACCCAGAGCCAATTTTCAATTGTGCCACAGACGAGTACAAAATCCAAAGAGCAAAAACAAAAAACAAAAAAAAATTGAGGATCAGTCAAAAAAAAAAGGCAACAGCAGGCGGTGGCAATGCACGCACGGGGGATGAATTACAATTACAATTACAATGTGCCTATTTGAATACAACAACAACAACAACAACAAGAGCAACAAAAACGACAGTAAAAACAACAATATAATAATAATCAGCTACATCAAACAAGTACAAAGCGAAATACTGAAATTCAAATTCAATTTCGACTTTTAGATGCTCTTAAATTGGCAGCGAGAGACTCAAAACTTTTTTTAAAAAAGTCCTACTAAAAAAAACTGCTTGAAATAACTTGATTTGGATCGAGAATGGCTTTAATTACAATAAAATGTATTTTATTTTATTTGTGAGCAATGTTTAATTTTGGTAAACCTTTTCAAAATTATCCTACAAAAGAAAACTGCTTAAAACAACTTATAAATGATCTTAAATTGGATCGAGACTGGTTTAAAAATAAACAACTACAATAAAATTTGTTCTATTTTTGTGAGCAATGTTTCATTTTGGAAAACCTTTTCAAAATAATCCTACAAAAAAAACTGCTTGAAATAATTTATAGATGATCTTAAATTGGATCGAGAATGGTTTAAAAATAAATAGCCACAATAAAATTTATCTTATTTTTGTAAGCAATGTTTAATTTTGGTAAACCTTTTCAAACTGCTTAAAATAACTTATAGATGATCTTGCATTGGATTGAGAATGATTCAAGGAAAAATATATAGCTATTTCACAAAAAATTCTACAAAAAAGAACAGCTTCAAATGGCTTAAAGATTAATGGGAAATATATGGTAAATATTATATAAATTTCAACTGATTTTCTAAGCTTAATTTTTTGGGCAAAACGTTTTTAAAAAACCCCTCAAGAACAAGATCGAAATTTTAATATTTTTTAAATAATCTGCCAATCTATCTTTCAACTCGGCATTGCCCTTAGTTTTCTCTGATTGTAGAGTGTATAATATTGATGAGAGGCGTCCTTGTCTCGTGCTGGTTTTTTTGGCACAGTCCTGAATTGGTTACCTTTTGACTTTGACTGCTTTGAGCTGCTGCTTCTGCTGCTGCCTTTAATTTTTAGACTTAGTTATTGTATTATTATTATTATTATTGTTTCCTTTTATGTAGATTCCTCTGTAGTGTTGCTAATTTGACAGTTGTGGCGTCAGTTGGGTTTTTAAATACCATTTCAATCTATTACAATACTATAACATATTTATTGTATATCCCGCTGATTCACACTCTCAATGTACAATATATTTATGTATGTATGTATGTATGGATTTTCACCCACCCAATTTATAGACCATTCATCAAAATTGGCTTTGGGTGCGGAACACCGACGCTCATAATAATTTGTCATCAATTAGCCGAGGGTGTTGATGTGAGCGGTAAACCAAGTGGAAGGACAAGGACATTCAGGCATTCAGGCAGTAAGCATACGCTATGTGACCAAATTTAGCAGCCCACCCAAACCAACCACCCGCTGGCGTTTCCGCTATTGCTGTCCTTTTTGTGTCCTCCCCGACTGCCATTTGGCATCATCATCCTTCAATTTGGCCTAATGCTTTGTGGCACTTTCGAGTGTTTCGAGTATTTGAGTGAGTGTCTCCACCCTCGTTTGTTGTTGTTGTTGTAAATTACTTTTGATTATTATTTTGATGTATTCCCACTGAGCAGTCAATTCAATCTCTTTTCTCTCTCTGCCTCTCAACGCATTTGTAAGCGTTTCAAATTACCAATGCCACAAATTGTTGCACATGCTTTTTATTTTTTATTTTTGAATATTTAAAAGATTTGATTACATATTATAGATAAACGCGAAACGGGCTGGAAAGCAATCGTACAATAATTTGTTAATAACCATTCTCTATCTAAATAAAGAATTAAATTCGCATTTTTTTCTTAATTAATTTGTTTTTTTTTTTTTGTTTTTAGAAGTCAACAAAGCATTTATAGCGGCTCATCCAATTAGTCTTTATTTTTTGTTGTGGGTTTTTGTTTTTGTTGCCATTTATATCCCTTGAAGCTGTTTATCGTTCGATACGATTTGATTTGATTTGGTGACCAAACAAAAGACCACTTAAAATACTTATATACTAAATATATTTCTAAATTGAAAATCAAATCAAGCTTGTCTGCCTGCCCAGAGCAAAAACAACAATAAAACTAGATAAATGTTGTACAAATTGTTAACTGCTTTTTTATGTTAATTACGCATATTTATATATCAGTAAAAAAAAAAAAGTCAACAAGAAAAATGATAAAATAAAAACTCACGAATCGCTAAAGGGAACGGGGGGAACATTCAAACATTCAAAATTTCCAAGTTGGATGCTTAATTTATTGGCTTGCCATATATGAATATTTTTTTTTGTTTTAAAGCAATTAAATTACATTTTCGTATATACTGAGAATTTAGTGTAAAATTATTAACGCCATTTATAAACTGTTTCAATTCTTGATATATCAGGAATTTGACCATCCATTAAACTTGATTTTAGTGCTCTCAATTCAGAAAATTAAAAGCTATTTGAATTTTTTTTGCTGGAGTATTTGAAAGGATATTTTCCTTATATGAATTTTTAAGACTTTTTATCAATATTAACTGCAGGAATATATGTAGAATTATTTAGCTTATATGTATGTGATTTAATCTACTTACAATTCTTTTTTTTTTAATTAATTAATTTATTTTGGTGCTCTCAATCCAGAAAATTAAAAGCTATTTTAATTGTGCATTTTTTTTGAAAGAATATTTTCCTTTTTCATTAATATTAACTGCAAGAAGTTATTAAATTATTTAGCTTATATGTTTGTGATTTAATCTACTTACAATTCTTTTTTTTTAAATAAATTAATTTTAAAAGATTTTTTTTTTTTTTTGGGGGTCTGAGACTGCAACGAGAGGTTAAATTATTTAGGCTTTACATTTAATTTTGATCCGTTAAAAATTCTATAGATATTAATGCCTGCCAGGCTTCTTTTTGGGTCTGCCTGGCTTTTTCTTGGCGGCAGCTTTATTTTCTCCCTCTCCGTCTGTCTTACGGTGTCTGCCACGTTTCCTCGTACTCGGCTCGTAGGATAAGGCAAATGCTTCAGCTGCTGCTTTGGATGTGCTCGGTCCATCGAAGTAGTTCGGGGCAGCCATTGAGTTATGCGATGACGCAGATCCGCCGGACAAACGGGGTCTATACAGGAATTGCATTGATTCGGCAGAGGTTGTGTTTTCAAGCTTGCAAGGACCTAAAGGTCCGGCTAACTGGAAGCTAGCATGTAGACTGTTAGAGGCTCGTGTGGAGTCCCTAATAAGTGAAGACGCTTTGGGCTTTTTCTTTGGCAGACACGGGCACTTTGCTTTCCGGGCAGTTTCCGCAGCACTACTTATAGATCCGGATCCGGAAGATCCTTTGGTCGATTTGCAGGACTCTGGACGTTTACGGGGCGTACATCGGCTCTTGGCACGGCTTCGACGACTTTTCTTTGGGGGCACAGGCACACAACTCGTAGATGGGCTAGGAGGACGTTTTTTAACTCGGCCACGCCTATTGGTTAAGCGCTGACAAGACGAGCCCGCCGATGAACATTCGGATGGCGATCTATTTCTCCTTCGTGAAGAATATTGGCCGACACTTCCACTGCTTTGGAAATTCAATAAGTTTTTCGAAGATGGTCGTGATTTTTTTGTAGATGTGCGAGAGACAATGCATTTTTTTTTCGATAACTTTATGGAAATGGCCGAAGATGAAGTTTTTGATAAGCCGCAGGAATATTCTCCGGATGTATGTTTGTATAATTTACGAGATTTCGATTTATGATTTCCTTTTTTCTTGGAAGTTGAATGGCTTCGAACTCGACAATCAGTTGAATTGGCAGATGTGGAAGATCGACATGATGCGCTCGATTCGCTTGATAGACTTGATTTGCTCGATTTGCTAGGCAGGCGTTTTCGTTGACGGGATGGGCGACTCTTTTCTCTGGCTCCGGCACGTACGGCTCCACGTTTGCACGTGCCGGATGTTCCAGGCAATGAAACCTTGGAACAATCCCGAGGAATATTCTGCATAGATTCGCGTTTTCCAATGCTGTGGCCAGATGAGGAACGCGATTCGCTTGACTTACGCATGGGCATCAATTGCTGAGATTCCTTGCTCCCACAACTTTGACTTGGACTAGGCTTGGCCGAAGCAGCAGCTGGCTTTTTTTTGCCATTACATTTGACATCAGCTTTTGGAATCTTCTTCTTAAATTTAAAGGCCGTTTGAGGTTTACGCTTACAGCCGACCGAAGCCGAACGACCAAATTTACTCGCAATTTTAGCCTTTGGCCTTTGCTCATTTAACGACTTTGTTCGGTTCGTGGTTGATCGCACGGCGGAGATTAAAGTTTCGCTTGCTAAATTCAACATGCCAGTTTTCACATCAAATACGAAATCCTTTGTCCTAAATTCTCTCGCAAAGAAATCATTGTGATCATTTTTAATCAAGTACGACCATTGCACGCCCTCACGTAAAATCTCAATCATACGGGATTTAATTATTTTACGTGGCACTCCCATTAGCTCGGCAATTCCCCCAACTATTTCTCCTGTGCTCATCGGCCGATTTGCAGCCTTTATCATATTCATGACAAAGTCACCATTCACATATGTCACATTGATCGAGCTTCTCGTAATTGGCTGCTTCTTGACCTTGGGAATGGCTTTTGCTCCGGGCACACATTTCTTAACCTTTGATTTTATCGTGGCTGGCGCCATTAATTTCTAATTGGAATTTTCTATATCTTTCTCACTTGATAATTTTAAATATTACTTCTTTAAAAAGAGAGTTGTGTGTTGATCGAATAGGAGTAAACCAATGAAATTTTGTAAAAATTTATTTTTATATATTGGCACATTAGATTTATACAAAAAACGACTACTGTAATAATTTTAAATATTTCTCCTTTCAGAGTTGTGTAATGAATGAACGAGAATGAACGAATGAAACTTTCTAGTTATAAGTCTAAACAATAAAAAGCAAAGGCTACTTTGTAATTAAAATATTTGGGATTTAGAAAAATTTCAGATTATAAAACAAAAAGTAAGCTTAAAAATTCAAAATTTATACTTAAGAGATTGCAATCGTAGGCTAAAATTGTAAAATTTCTTCTTCTTGTTTTGTAGTGCCGTGTAATCAGGGTATTAAGCCGTATGTTTGTGTCAATGTCAATTTCCCTTTGTCAAATGAAGTGATTTTTGAAAAGTTTTCGCCTTTTCACGCATATAAATTATTTTGCACTTAACTCGACTGACACATCAACCAACCAACCAACCAACCAAGCAGCCAAGAAAATAAACTAAACCAAACCAAACCAGCAACAACAAATATAAGAAAGACACGTCCGTGGGCAGTCAGTCAGTCAGTCAGTCAGTTTGTCATTTAGTCATTTAGTCAGTTAGTCCATGGTATCATATGGAGGCTCGATTCCAAAAAGCTTGATGCCATCGATGCTGCTGTTGTTGCTGTTGCTGGTGCTGCCGGCGCCGCGGTTTTGGTTGCTGTTGCTGACGGTCAAGTCAAGTTGCTTTGGTTGCTGGCAAATGGTTTGTTAAGTGGTTTCAACACTTTTATGGCGTTAAGTTTTTAATTTTATTCGCTAATAAATAATTTAAGTCAATTTTCAACATATAAAAGATTGTGCATTAATTAAATTTGCCTTCGTTGTTCGACTACAAAGTTTGGTTTTTTGTTTTTATTTTTGTTTTTTTTAAATCGAATTTGGTCGTTTATTTATTTTTTGTTTGATTTCATTCTTGGAGACGTTTTTCTTGTTTTACATTTCATTCAGTAAATCTTGACATACACGTGTATTAAACTACAGTAAAAACATTTGCTGTAAATAGTTGAAATATTTGAATTTATAGAGAGAAAAATATATTTGAAATATTTCAATCTAAATTTGTAATAAAATTCTATGGAGTTTGAGTTTTTTAAAAGCACCAAAAAAAATAAGGCTGTAAATAGTTGAAATATTTGAATTTATAGAGAGAAAAATATATTTGGAGACTGCGTTTTTTTTTTTAAATATTTTAATTTAAATCAATACAAATTATGATATTTTTGTAATAAAATTCTATTATGTTTGAGTTTTTTAAAAGAACCAAAAAAAAGGCTGTAAATAGTTGAAATATTTTATTTTATAGAGAGAAAAATATATTTGGAAATAGCGTTTTTTTTTTGAATTATTTTAATTTAAATTTGTAATAAAGTTCTATGGAGTTCGAGTTTTTTAAAGGACCAAAAAAAAAGGCTGTAATTATTTGAAATATTTTAATTTATAGAGAGAAAAATATATTTAGAAATAGCGTTATTCCTTGAAATATTTTAATTTAAATTTGTGATAAAATTCTATGGAGATTGAGTTTTTTAAAAAAACCAAAAAAATGGCTGTAAATAGTTAAAATATTTTAATTTATACAGAGAAAAATATATTTGGGGACAGCTTCTTTTTTTTTGAAATATTTTAAGTAAAAATAAAATTCTATGGAGTTTGAATTTTTAAAAAGAACCAAAAAAAAAAAATGGCTGTAAATAGTTGAAATATTTGAATTTAAATGAATGATAATTTTTAATTTTTTTAAGAACTAAAATATATTTTTACGATTTGTTTAAAAGAACCAAAAAATTGATAGACATGAATTTTATTATTTCGAAAATTTCCAATTAAAATCAATTTCCTATTCTTTATAATTTTGTTTGACTGTACTTACTGGATAACTTTGGATTTGTGTGCGTGTTAATGTTGTGTTTCGATTAGTGGTCATCATCGACGACGACATCGACAGCCTTTGTTGTATATTTGTTTTTGTTTAAAATGACATTAAAGTAATTATCTAATTAAGTTAACATTTTCGTTAAAGATAAGTGCTAAATTATTTATTTTTAAATTTGTTGTCATCTCATTGGCGCATCTTTTTTTTTTTTTTTTTTCAAATTTTTTGTTTTTTAATATAAATCATTTATTTAATATTGTTGCATTTGTTTGCTTTTAGGAATTTATATTTATTTTTTTTTTTAAGCATATAAATGTGAATTTAGGGATTCAAAATTCCATTCATAAATGATTTTAATTATCATAGAATAAATGGGGACCAGTTGACAAATCTTTTGTTTATTTTTTTTATAATGATAAAAGCTTTTGAATATAAACCTTGACGGGTTTTGTGGAAGGTTTTGTTTTGAACCTTGAATGTGAATCAGTTTATTGTATTTATTGTTTTCAAAATTATTATATATATTCCCTGGACTATTCTGGACATGATGAAGCATTTCGGAATGATAAACCCACGCGCCGGCGACACTTGGCGAGTGCCACGGATCTGGTACATCAATTAGCACACACAAACAAACATTCCATACCACACCTACCTGAAAATGGTGGGCCCCAACTCCATGTGTAAAGTATTCTTATACTCGCACTCTGGTTTGCTATCAGTAAAAAGAAAATACAAAAAAAAAATGAATACAGCGATGCGGTGATGAATATATTTTAGCCAAGACAACAACCCGCACTCTTATCCAAACCAATATCATCATCGTTATTCACCATTTTTTTTTTGTTATTTTTAAACTAGTCCACAACAAAAAGTGCATAATGTTAAAGTTGTACAACGAAAGATGTTGTTGTTGTTGTTGTTATCTCAAGCGTTGTGATGCTTATCGCAGCAAATGTAAACGTGAGCTAAAAATACTTGGCCAATAAAATCTATCTGCCATAAAAGTTGCATCAATTAGCCGCCCTGGGCCAACCCAGGTATTTTTTTTTTATTTGTATTTTTTTTTGGGGGGCTTTGGCTTTTGTTGTCGCTGCCACTAAACTATAACGATAACGAAAAACAATGTTAAACTTAAACATCAACACCTTTTAAGACCGAGAACTGAGAGTCCAAAAAAAACACACACACACACAGAGAATTTGAAAACCTGGTTAAGACCAGTCCAGAGAAGAAGATGCCGATATGCCGTATTGACCTGGCTGGCCATGGTGGCTGTGATATATTAAAATGACTTTAACTTTCATTGAGGGACGTTGGAGGAGTAAGGCAGAGTTTTGGGTTGTGTTCTCGTTTTTTATGGCACAGTTTAGGAGATAACAAATTTTTGTTACAAGCAAATTAAAAGGTTTTTCTTGACGTTTAATGCAATGGCTTTTAAACAGTCCAACGGTCCCAAATAACAAACATCCTCAGATCTGTGGGTATACCAATACTTTTGTACCCCCGCACAGACTCGAATGCATTTTAAAGGGCCCCGACAAAACCGGCTGAAGAATTCAATTTTATCGATTGTTTTTGCTTGCATCGTTTAGTCGATAATTTTGGTAATAAATTTTAAAATAAACAGCCTGGTCGGTCGTCCGTCCGTCCGTTTGTGGTCGGTTCAAAAGCGTTCCGCACGCATTTAGTGCGCGTGGCATTAATGCGGTCTCCACAATGGCTACGAGATCGCCACAAGGTCCACTTTTTTCTTATTTTTTTTTTTACTATATTTCACACCATTGGTTTTTTGTTTTTGTCTTTTTTAGAGAAAGACTGAAGACGCCGCCAGATCGGCTCTCAAATTCCATGGCATGCTGGGCGTGCCACACAGCACATAAATTCAGAACATCAGATTAAGAAAGTGTTAATGTCGCAGCAATTTCCTTTTATCTCAACATAATTGAGCGATAGAATTTGAATTTAGCTAAAAGCCAAACATAAATTTAACACCCAAATATACAAACCGAAACAAACCTTATTTTCTTTCTTTGATACTGAAATTGATCAATATTGTTTCTTTCTTTTCTTTACAAATATTTAGTATTTGTGTGGGTAATATTCAATCGGTTCGATTTCGAATCTCTGAGTTCATTTCATTGTCAAAATAGTCAGCCAAATAGTTTGGACATTGAATCATAAATTTGTCGCATTATAAATAGAAAATTTATGTTTTTATAAATGTATTTGGAATTTTGGTCAACGCTCAGCGGGAGATTTGGCACCTCATTGACGATGACGATGATGCTGCTGCGCCTGCGCAAACCTATTAAAAAAGAAGAAGAAGAAAAAACACGAATGTCTCTAAAATGTATAAATCTAATTTAATTACATCAAGCGACAGTCAAAAAAAAAATTTAAACCTTAAACAAAACCATCTTAAAAATCTGATCAATTCTTACTCAATTTTATGCAAAGAAAAATGCATTCGACTCAGAATCAAATATATTTTTTAGATTATCGTTAGAAATGTAATTTAAAAATATGCCTAATTAATACAAATTTTCCCCTATTTTTGTATTGTAACTTGCCCAAAAAGTATGCAATAAAAAATATTTATATATTAGTCAGATCTTAACTTCATAATTTGACCACATTTGCCATGCTTGAAAAAAAAATAGATTCTATCTATCGATTATAATAATTATTTTCTTTAAATGTTGTAGAGCCGAAAATTTCATATTTGATATGTGTCTAAAATAATTTTAATCAGATTATTTCTACCTGCGTGTAATTTCAGTGCGTGTGTGTTAAGTGAAAGGCGCTGCAAACAATTTAAACCAGAAATGAGGGTTCAAACCAAACTCAGACTAGCTCAGCTCAGCTCAGTTGAGTTCAGCTCATTCATAAAGCCCAATTGAGGCAGCAGCCAGCGGAAGTTGCCAATACACGCAAGCTCTCTTCTGGTCGTCTCTCTCTGGGCTAATGATTAATGAATGAAATCAATTAAGTTTCATTAATGTAAAAGAAAAGCATAAAAATAAATACAACAAAAAAAATAGAATTAAAGACACTCTTCCTCGCTTGTCTGTCTGTCGTTTTTCTTTCTCTTTCTCTTTTTCAGTGTCAATCCAAGCTTGGCTACTGTGCAGCAGCGGCAGCCAGCCAAGTTGCCACCAAAGTTGCACGACCAATCGCTGCCATCGATGAGAGCCGCGGGCCAACAAAGCCACCAAAAATCAACTATGGTTGAATGAACTCGAAAAGAGTTTTAATATGCAAAATCATTGCTTTTTAAGCGAAAGCCAACAAAACTAACAATAGACCGCTAAATAATATTTATATCAATAAAAAAATATGCTTGTATTTGTATTTGTGTTTGTATGCTTCTCGTGTGGTCTTTTAATCATTTCCATTGGGGAGATCTTGTCCATTCCATTCGATTCCATTCCATTCACTTGGCCTGTGTGATGTGAACGCACTTGGCTGGCTGATTGTGTGCGAGACGAGACGAGAGTATGTAATTTAATAACAATTAAAAGCATTCGGTGCATGCCTTTTGAAGCCAATCTCCGTGTTACGCATTAATGAGCACTTAACTTGGTCAAAAAGGGGGCAATGGGCATCATCATCATCATCATCAACATCAACATTATCTTTGTCTATATACATTTGCATACTGATCTTATGATGATAATGATGATGATGATGGTTTCAATTACATATCACGCATTGATTACATTTTGAACATTTGTCAATTTGCAATTAATATACATCATATATACATTCTAAGAGAGTGGATAATAAAGTTTTTAATCCATGATATAATCAAATTCAGTTAAAAATGCTAGTGGTGCCATCTATGTCTTAGCCCTGGGACTTATTCACCGATCTGTTGTATATCAACTTTAATTTTGATTTATTTATTTAGAATTTCTAGCTCTAAAATTAAAGCCTTTTATTAGGTCTGATAAATAATATAATTTTTATTCAACTTGTTTATTTTTTCTTTTCAATCATCAAGTTGGCTAATCATTAAATCAACCCTCATAATTACATTTATATGTATTGTATGAATTGGTTAGAAGATGCCATTGGGCCATTCACTTGGCTAAATTGCTTAAAATTATTCAGTCGTTAAGCGTGCGAAAGTCGTCGTCGTCGTCGTTGTCGTCTCGTTAATTCAACTCGTTTTGGTTCAGGTTTTAATTGAGAAGTAGAACAAATAATTAAATAATCATGTGTATTATATATTTATTTATTTATTTATTTATTTATGGTGACCTGGCTGATTAAGTCTATAAATTGTTGGGGCTGCCCACGCATCATGCCTGATGTTTCGATACATTTTGATTGATGATAATTTGTCATACGGCGGCCACTCATCAATTTTCGAGGAGAGAAAAAGGGTTAATTGAATCTTGCTAAAAATATCACACGTTTTTTTTTTTTTTTTACAGAGAAATAAATGGTGGAATATTTTAAGAAATTTTCAAATTAACCAAGTTTTTATTGAAAAAACCCCTTTGATTGTCCACTCCTCCATTTATCCATATATCCCTCAGTCCGTTCAATCGTTCGGTCAAGTGTGCATGATTGATGAATTATTTTGTTTTGCGGGGAATCAAAACGACACCAATTTTTTTTTTCTGTATTTTTTTCTTGTTCCCTGATGACATATATGTGCCCGAACCGTTTCGGCCGTCGTCTACGTATTTTGAGCCCGGTAAATTGATACGATGACACGCGCATACCTCAACTCAACTGTGAGGCTTCAAGTCGTTGCCGCTTGAAAAAGGTTTGACCAGACTCAGACTCGTATCACTTAAAAGGATATCAATATAGGCGATAACAACAACAACAACAACAACAAGAAACAGGCAACTTATTTGATTGAATTGTTTTGTCATTGGTTCGTTGTCGTTTTTCAGCTGTCTGCCACACCAAATTGAATTGTCCCAACATTGAGCAGCAGCAGCAGGTTGGTCTAAAAGGGGCAGGTTGGGGGGACACAGCCGCCACTCAATAGACCAAAAGTAATTAAGATAAATACGCAATGATAAAAATAACTAAATATAATTGTTTTTCTTTTTTTGTATTTTTTGCTGAGCATTTGACAATCAATTGGCTGGACTCTTGTACCTAATGGCATGTGATTAATGATTATGAACTGCCAAGGGGATGGGCAAACAGAAAAGTGAGAATCATTTAGATGTGAATTTTCAAAGGGTTAATAACAACAAAAAAAATGAAAGAAAACTTTGGGTGATATCTTAATTAATGGATCAATTTCATTGGATCAGACAAAAGTTTGTTTTATTTCAAGAGCTAAAAGGATTTATCTAATATTTTAAAGCTTAAATTTCTTTTTTATTATAACCATATAAATATTATAAAAGCTAAATCAATTTTTTATATATTTATTTTAATTTAAATAATAATAATAATAAGTTTCTTTATTGTTTTGTTTATAATAATTTTTATAATAATTTTTTTTTTCAAAAATTTCAAGTGACTTTAATATTTTTTACAAATTTTTCAAAGGGTTAATAAAACGAAAGAAATAAAGATTTTTATTAAAAACTTTAATACTTTTTACAAATTTTTCAAAGGCCTAAAAAAACGAAAGAAAGAAAGATTTTTATTATATAAAAGTTAAATGATTTTTAAAATATTTATTCAAATTTTTGGGTAAATATGGAAATGGTCATTTGAATAGTTTACTTCGCCATTTTTTTTTTTTCACTTTAAAAAAACATGGCATAATAATAAAAAAAATTTGTGTGGCCAAGCTCAATCGAGTTGAATTTCATTTTAATTTGGTTAATAAAGCCAACTAAAACGCAATTAAAGTTAATTTATGTGCTAATGAAGAAATTTTCAAAAAAAAAAACAAAAAAACAATAAAATAAAAAGCCAAATGCGCAAATGAAATGAAATTAAAATTAAATCTAACGAGCAAGTGGGTAATGGTCAAAATGGATGGCCAGAAACTAAAAAAAATTGTAGGTATATATAAATATAAATACAAAAACAATATGCAGGTAGATCGACAAAGGTGGACAACATTAGAAAGATAGAAAGGCAGTCCAACAGAAATAATAATAATAACAATAAAAACAACAACAAATATCAACGCATTCATTAACATATATATATATATATATCTTTTTTTTTTTTTTTGGGTGACAAAAGTTTCCGGGTCGCTACGGTTTCTACAAAAAAAAAAAAAATAAACTAATGGCCGACCGAGCGACCAAATATAAAAATCACATAACAAAAGACATTTTAATTGAAATTTAAGTTAATTAGCAACAAAAAAGCGACAACAATACAAAATAAAAAAAAAAAAAAAACATACAAAAATTAAATGAGAACAGAGATCAAAAATGATATGAGAGTTTGAGTTTGAGTTCCTCCCTCTCACTAAAAAAAAAAA
>JAWNPY010000051.1:101150-118203 GCA_035078625.1 Scaptodrosophila scaptomyzoidea
AAAATTAAATGAGAACAGAGATCAAAAATGATATGAGAGTTTGAGTTTGAGTTCCTCCCTCTCACTAAAAAAAAAAAGTAATAGTAAAATTTACGCTTCAAAAGATTGAAACCAAAATACAAAAAGGGCAGAAGGAGGAGGACATCAGAGGAACCTAAGAACCGTGAACAGCTAACAGACCCTCAAAAAAAAAAAAAAATAAAATATTATTACAAAAAAACAAAAATGTTTATTATTTTGAAATTTGTTTTTGTTAGTTTTTGATTTGTCACCGGGCAAGTTGAAAGTTGCTCCCAATACTAATGAGACAGTTTTATGGTCTCACTCACACAAAATGTAATTATGATTAAAAAAAAACTCAAATTTTATATACTTAAATAAAATCAAAATTTATCTATGCACTTGAGAGCTCTCCCGACTTGGCCTTTTGTGTTTTGTTTTGTTTTTAATGACATAAATTGTCATTAGATAAAGTTTATGACTCAATTATCGTTAGGTTGACAAGTTTTTTGTTGTTGCTCTTGTTGCTTGCATTGGTTGAAGGTGTCTGGGTTTTTGGCTTAGGTGTGGGGGTTGATTTATTGCATTTGCCCGTTTTATATCTCTGTGCGGGTGTTTCTCTATCTCTGTGTGTGTATGTATGTGTGTGTGTGTCTGGGTGGGCCTGGTATTGTGAAAGTTGATTTTTTAAGCCTCGAAACTTAAGAGCATTAATAATAATCATTGTTTTTTTTATAATTGAATTTTATATTTAATTATTTAATCTAAGCAATCTATTTATCCAATTATAATTTCTATTTTTCAAAGTTCACAAATGCTAAAAAAAATACCAAGAAAAGAAAAACTTAATTTTTTAAATATTTTTCACGCACTTAATACTTTTTAGTCTAAAAGAAAAAAAATGAAAATAAGAAGAAAGGCAAAAAAAAATTATAAATCCATTAAATTTTCATTTTTTAATTGTTCAAAAATGCTTAATTTGATTTGAAAATTGCTGTTTTTATTAAATTAAATTTTAATTTTTTTTAACGTTCAAAAATGCTTAAAACAAATTCTGTGATTTGAAAAACTTGCTACAAATACAAAAGAAAATAGTTTAAATTGTAAGAAATATTTTAATCCATTTAATTTACATTTTTCAAAGTTCAAAATTGCTGTGAAAAAAGAAATCTGAGATTTTAAAATATTTTGCCTCTTCTTCTTCTTACGTTCTCGACATGTCTAAGATATTTTAGAATTTTTTAAATGTAGTCATATTTTTTTTTTGCCATCAAGCAGTTTTTTATTCAACTTTAAAATTAAATTAATTTATATAAATAGAACATAAATATTAAAACGAGTTTTTAATGAGAAACAAAATAATTTTTGGGTATTTTTCTTAGATGAACTTTAAAATTAAATTAATTTATATAAATAGAACATAAATATTAAAAGAAGTTTTTAATGAGAAATTAAAGTAAATTTTGGCTGTCTTTTTTTTTACTACGTATTTTTTAATTTACAGAAAATTTGTGATAATTTTTTTTTCTCAGAATTAAAACTTCTTTTTTGCCCTGTCCATTTTAATCTATTTTTTTTTTTTGGTCTAGTCATCTCCACCCACTTGTCACTTGTGCACTAAAAGCACATTAAAAAAAAAAATGAAGCAGCCTAAAAATAAAGTAACACAACGACAAAGAGTCAAGTAAAAAAAAATGAAACAAATTACAGTACCAATAAAAAATGTAAAAATGTAAATAAAAAAAAACAAAAAATAAAAATGAAATGAAATGCTATACGAATTGTGCAAAGAGCTCAGCTCAGCTCGCATTAACATATTTTAAGAGCCAAACGGAATTTGCATAATTTTCAGTTGCTGCTTTTCCTGTTTTTTATATAGGAGGGGATTTTTTTTTTTATTTTTATTTTTGGGTAGGTTCCATTAAAAAGTTCAAAAACGCTGCAAAATGGCGCGCACTTATGTCAAATTAAACTTTTTCTTTTGATTGTTTTGCGAAAGAGAGAAGAGAGTCAAAATGGCGTCCACAGCATCATCCTCCATTTAGAGAGAAAGAGAGAGAGACTTTCCGAGCTTACCGTGTTGGTTGGCCATTATGTAACAAATTACTTTGGCAAAGTGCTCGTGTATTCGCTTTTTAAATATGCAAAAAGAGCGCAATTTACATAAATTTTCCCAACATTAAAACAATTTTAACTTGCAACACCCAAAAAACAGTAAGAAAGAAGGCAACAACAACCACCAAAAAAAAAAAAACCAACCACCCACTGATTCTGAACTTGGCAACTTTACACTGCACTTTAGATTCCATCCCCCCAAATCGCTTCATCATCATCGCCATCAAATGGGCTGGTAAGGACGAGGACGAGGAGGAGGACGAGCCTGTTGCTGGTACGTGCCCATGTTTTGGTTCAGTTTGTTTGTTATTTTTTTTTGGCGGCGGGGGGGAATGTTTGTCATCGGTTGCAAATTAACAAATTTACGCCAACATCTCCGGCACTTTTGAGATAAGGGCTGCTTTTCACATCATCCCCCTCGACTCACGTGAGTGTTTTTATTTTGTGTGTGTGTGTGTGTGTGTGTTTTTTAATGTGCTTTTTTGGCTTCGCTTGTAACTTTTTAACAGCAATTTTCAACGTGTTTCTCCAACATTATTTTTTCTTAGCTTCTTCCCCTTCCCCTTCCCCATTCCTGTCATGTTGGCTTGTTTTTTTGGTGTTGGCCAAATTAAATATTCCGGCACCATTAGTGTTAAAAGTATTCACATTAAAAACATTTTGCATTTTTTCTTTTTTTTTCGCTCTCTTTCTTACTTTTCCTTTCGCAAGGACAACAACAAGAAACAGTAAACAAATAGTAAAAATAATTAATCCAGTTGGATAACTTTGCGTAAATTTTTAAGTACCTACCAAAAAAAAAGTTTTTTTCAATGACCAATTGTTGTTTTATATAGAAAAGTATAACTTTGTCATTAACTCCAAGTGAGGTGAATTAGTTGGGAAAAAAGAACATAAACAAGTAGTAGTTTAGTTCTATGTTAGGTTCTACTTGAAAGGAAATGTAAATGCAAAAAAAAAGTAGTGAAAAAAAAACAACAAAGAAAGTTTAAATTAAAACCAAAACACAAAAAGTCCAAGTAGAATAAAAATGCTAGATAAAATTAGGCTATTAGAAAAGATAGCTGAAGAGAAATAGCTGAAGAAAAGTAGCTGAAAATAAAAAAAGAAGCTTAAGGTAAAGAAAAATGATTAAAGAAAATTATTCAAAGAAAAGTAGCTAAAGAAATAAAGAAAAAATAAAAATAATAATAATTAAAGAAAAGTAGCTAAAAATGGTTAAAAAAAACGAATAAAAAAAAATAGCTGAAATGAAAAGAAGTCAAAGAAAAGTGACTGAAAATAAAAAAAGAGCTTCCAGCTAAAGAAATGAAGCTGATAAAAGGTAATTAAGAAAAGTAGCTAAAAATGGCTAAAAAAAAACTAGTCAAAAAAACTAGCTAAAGAAAAACGACTAAAATGAAAAGAAGTCAAAGAAAAGTGGCTGAAAATAAAAAAGAAACTAAAGGTGAAGAAAAATGATTAAAGAAAATTATTCAAGCTAAAGAAATGAAGCTGTTAAAAAGTAATTTAAAAAAGTAGCTAAAAATGGTTAAAAAAACGAATCAAAAAATTAGCTGAAATGGAAAGACGTCCAAGAAAAGTGTCTGAAAATAAAAAAAGAAGCTTAAGGTAAAGAAAAATAATTATAGAAAATTATTCCAGCTAAATAAATAAAGCTTATAAAAAGTAATTTAAGAAAAGTAGCTAAAAATGGTTAAAAATCTAGTCAAAAAAAATTAGCTGAAATGAAAAGTAGGCAAAGAAAACTGGCTGAAAATAAAAAGAGAAGTTTAAGGTAAAGAAAAATAATTAAAGAAAATTATTCCAGTTTAAGAAATGAAGCTGATAAAAAGTAATTAAAGAAAAGTAGCTAAAAATGGCTAAAAAAAACTAGTCAAAAAAAACTAGCTGAAGAAAAACAGTCAAAGAAAATAAAAAACAAACTAAAGATCAAGACAAATAGCCAAAGAAAAGAAATGAAAAATACTTAAAAAATAAAATTTAGTAGAAAAATAAGGTAAAGCTAAAATAAAAGGCTTAAAAAAAGCTACAGAAAGGCTTATTATTTCATGGATTGAATAATATTGTAAGCTGATTTTAAAGAACGTTTGCTAAGGCTTTAAAAAGCATTTGATTTATTTCGTCAAACAAAAAAATTTGCATAATTTTGGATTAAAATTGAAAAATGATTTAGATACATAAAAATGCATTGACAACTTTCTGTAATTTGTTTGAAAAACGGCGTAAAATAGTTTGCCTTATAACTAGAAAACACTTGCTAATGACTGCCACTCTACCCTATAATATGGCGGCAGGGGATCAAGAGAAGTCGAGCATATTTGTGTGGCTGCTGCACATTGATCAAATGTTAATTTGAAAATAAATGAACGTTAATTATACGCTTTAGTTTCTTGTATTTTCATTTTTTTTTTTTGGTTTGCCGCCACAGACATTTTTTTGAAGGCGTTTCAACTTCCTCGATGTTGTGAGAATTGTTGCACTTCCTATGGGCTGCCACTTGGAAGCCTCTTGACCCAAGCGTCGCGACTGACTCTTGACTGACAAATCATGTCTAGATGAATGTGGCTTTAATTTTGTTGATCTTTATCTCTTATTAATGAGAGCATTGCATTTTCAGGCGACGGGGGCAGGGGCAGGGGCAGAGGCGTGGTCAGCAAAACAAAGGTAATAACAACACAGAGAGACATTTGCTTCCAAATTTTTTTGTTTGTTGACAGCTGGTAGCACTTTTTTTTTGATCCGTCAGTCGATCATCGGTGGATAGGAATGTATTCTAAAATATTGTACTTAAAACTGTTATTGTTGACCAGCTTCAGTCAAGGTGACAGCTGCTCGCCAGGGCTGACAGCGTCCTGCAGTGCGCCACGCACTTAACAGGCTTAGTATGAACAAAATTTCACACCTTTGGTCTGCTTGTTCATTCCCCTCGTAGGTGTGTGTGTGAATGTGTGTGTGTGTGTTTGCTGTGCCTTCTTATCTAAATTGCTTTTCGAGTATCAATATTTTAACTTAAGTGTAAATTATAACGCCTGGCAAGAAGACTAGCAAGACCAGCCTTGACCACAAAACCAAACCAAAAAAAAAAAGAAAAAAAAAAAAAGAGCAAGCCTCTTTCGAGTACCTGAGGAGTAGAAGCAGCAGCAGCAGCAGCAGCAGCGATGCTTCAGTTGGCTGCAAGTTTATTTAGTGCCTAGGCCATAGATAAATGTAAAAGCCTTGGCAGCCTGGCCAATTAGCCAGGCAGGCAGATCAACAACGAACCAGGCAAGTGAGACTGAGACAGAGACAGAGCAAATCAAACATTTTGGCTCATCATGGCATAAATTATGGACGCCAACGTATTCATAATTCTATTTCCGGCACATTAAAAACGCCAACCGTTTCACATGGACCCCAAAAAGAAAATCGTTGATACTTAGTTGGTTTCTTTGGCTAACGAAAATTTGTCGTTGACACGCAATCACAAAGGGCAAAAGTCTGTCTGTCTGTCTGTCTGTGTCTTCAGAGAATTTCGAGTTTAACATTTAACCTGAAATTGAAACCAAAACTGAATGAAAAATCTACCGGGAACGGGATGTGCTTCATTAATTGGCGCTGCCAACAACAACAACAACAACAACAATAAAAAATATAGCCACAATATATAAAATTTGGACCATCAAAAATCGAAATCAAAAAGCACACAGGTAAAAGTTGTTAATAAAACGAAAATTAAACTAAATTAAAAAAAAAAAAAACAAAAAACAACAGAGTAAAACTGAGCGCATTATAATCAGATTATGAACACTAATGATCCTTTAATGATCGACGTTTAGGTAGCTCTCATGTTTAAGATTGCTTTTAAATTGAAAGTCCAAGCCAACTAAAATGAAATCAAATCAAATGAAATGAAATGAAATCAAGTCAAATCGAAGCGTAACGCGTTTTCCGTTTCACAAAAAAACCACCATAAAAAATTATGAAAAACTTAACTCGTTTCACATTTATTGTTCCAGGAATCTTGGGCCCCTAGATAAACACAATGGGGCGCCTCGGGGCCCAAATTGGGGCGCAGCTACTGTATTTCTGTATTCAGGCTCAGACATTTCCGGTAAGTGACCGAAAATAGCTGCGCGCAGGCGCATTAATGAACTTTTAAGCGTTATTTTTTTTGAACTGGTTGGCTGACTAAGTGGATCTATAAAGAACAGGACAGGTGTAATTTAATTATGCAAGCCAAAGACTACAAACGAGTATCCTGGCCATTCTCACCCTCAATCTCTCTCTCTCTCTCTCTCTTTCCCTTGGCATTTATCTTAATATCATTCATTTCTCTCCTACTTGGGTGCAGGTAATGTGACAGTGGCAATGACAGAGCCGCTTCCAATTTTAATGACACATAAAATTGGTCACTTATGTTTTTGGCCACAATGAAAACAAAACTGGACGGGACTGGACTGAACAGGACTTGCACACATGTTGTGTGGGTATACGTGTATTTTCTGTGGCGTCATTGTCCTTGTTGTGCTACCCTAGATAAACACAGCCGCTTAACGCATTGCTTGGCTGTGTAATGTGAACCTGTTACCTTTCGCCCGGTGGTTAACCGACCGCCTGCCTGCCTGCCTGCCTGCCTGGATCGTTGGTTTTGCTTTGTTGTTTGTCTTTTTTCAGGTGTTTATTTACCTCTCTCATTCTAGGACTCTGAGTGTCCTTTTTTTGGGCTGTTGTTATTTTATTGCATCTACGCGCGACAGGCGTTAAAATCATGTATCGCTGACTCGTTTAATTACAGTTACACATAACACTGAGCACCAAACTGTTTCTGTTTTCCCTGATCCTTCACTGTGTGTATGTTTTTTTAGGGGTTGTGCTAATTGATGTTTTGTTTTACCGTTTTTCATGAAAATATTTACCCAGGTACAGTTGACACGTCAATAGGATCGATAACTTTGCTAGAACGATAACTATTCATAGAAGACAAAATTCTAGAAAATTTTTTATATTTAAAAATTGGAAAGAAGTAGAATAATTCTAGAAAATTTGTCTTTCATAAATTTTTTATGTTTCTTTAATTCCCGATAAAAAATTGAAGCAAAAATTGTATCGGAAATTGCTAAAACAAAAAAATAGTTTCAAAAGGTTCCCCTAAAATGAAGAGGAAAAATCGTAAAAAAATCATATTTAATTCCTTAAGTTTCATGAAAATCTTTACAAAAAGAAAAAACTTAGCCAGGTACAGTTGACACGTCAATAGGATCGATAACTTTATTAGAACGATAACTATTCATAGAAGACAAAATTCTAGAAAATTTTCTCAATTTCTAATGAAAATTACTAGATTGATAACTTTTAAGTGAAGTAGAATAAAAGTACCACCATTTCAAGCTAGAATAATTCTAGAAAATTAGTTTATCATAGATTTTTTATGTTTCTTTAATTTCCGATGAAAAATTGAAGCAAAAATTGTATTGGAAATTGCTAGAAATTGAACAGAAAAATCCTAAAAAATTCATATTTAATTCCTTGAGTCTTAGAAAAATGGAACTGACTGTTTTTCTTTTGTATTTTGCAACAAAGTTAAAAACAAACAAACAACTACAAAAACCACAATTTTTCATGTACATAGATAAGACAATTAAAATTAGGAAAACAACAAAAAACGATTATAATTGCAACAAATACGATAAAAACACAAAAAATCATAAACTAAACAACAAAAAATCGATTGATCAAACAAGCTGAACATACAAATAAATGAATTTAAAAAACAACAGCAACAATGGCAACAAAAAACAATCAAAATTACTTACAAAATCAACAAACAAGCGATGGCGGTCATGCAAAATGACCCATTACTATTAATTAGTTGCATTTAAATGGCAACAATAATAACAACAACAACAACAAAACAAGAGCCAATGAAATCGCTGTTGCCCAGATTCAAATGATAAGCAACAACAGTGACAATTTAAGCGCAATTAATTTTTAGTCTATGGTTGGCAACCAACAACAGCAACAACAAAGAAACATGCAACTTTAATTGTTAAAGAGTGAGTGAAATGAAGCTCTCCAAAACAACAATTTATATTATTTTTGCCAACAACAATTGTGCCAAATTGTTGTTGATTTTCTTTGGCCAAGACAGGTAATATTAAAAAAAAGCATGGCCATCGCTTCTGTAAACATTATGGGGCGCTATTATTAAATGTTATTTTTACTGTCACGCCATCCATCGCCATACACGTAATGCTGATTATATTTTAATTAATTTTTATACTTTAATTTAACGTACCCAACTGCCGAATGTTTTAATAATCTCTCACAGATAAAAACAAATTCAATTAAAAAGTTGCTAAAAAAAATAAACACACACTCAATTGAATAATTGAAATTGGAGGCTAGTTAAAGAAATGTTTTTTTCCCTTTCTCATATCAAAAAGTTCTAAAGTCGAAATAATTTTTCTGGAATTTGTTTCTTAGGGGATATGTAAAAATAAATTTAAATAAAATAAAATTAAATTTCTAATAGGTAAAATAATTTTATAATTGGCTTGATATATTTAAAATTAAACAGAAAATAGCAAAAAAATAAAAACAAAAAGCTAAGAAATTGCTCCATTAATTTTTCTTACCAAAACAATGAGCTAAAAAAGTACTAATTTTCATTCACAAATATCTCCTAGACAGAAATAGATATTGCCAAAATTTAAATTGGTTTTGATAGAAAAAAAATCAACTCTTTTGAGTTTTCTAACAAGATTTTCGGAAAAAAATATATTTCCTTTGATTTCGGATTTGTAATTAGCACATCGAAATAATTTTTTCCTAGCTATATTTTGTCTGGAGTTTGAAACAAAACTCAGGGAACTTTATATAAATTATCAGGGAACTTTATATAAATTATCAGGGAACTTTATTTAAATTATCATTTTTCATAATTTATTAAAGAAAACGAACATTTTTCAATGCTTTCCTTAATGAGTTTTGCATTGAATTGAAATTTAACTTAATTTAAAAAAAATATTCGGATTTTTCTTGCTACTCATTGAGGGAATTTTCCAAAATGTTTGGAAAAATTAGATTTATGAAAAAGAATTACTTATATTATAATATTACTTACCAATTATTTTCCAAGCAATTTGGAATGGATAAAAATAAATGTCAATAAATGGAAATAAAATAATAAAATACATTTTTAAGAAATTTTGAATATTTTTCTTAATTATATCTCAGGTGAATCCTTAAAATTGTACCTATTCCCAAGGATTCAAGGATTCTAATCCTCAAAAAAATTAAAAACAAAAGTTCTTCAATTTAGTAAATACAAAAAAAGTTATCCCAAAGACAAATCCACACTGACAAAAACACTAGAAATAATTCAGGGCCACTTGCCACTTACCGCTTTCCACGTACTCCCTGGCATCTAATTGTATAAAAGCGATTCCGTTACGTACGCCATTTTCACACACACACACAGACAGAAGCACAGAAAAGAAAAAAAAAAAGGCTCCTTCAGTCTAAGTGATGTTTTTTTGGGGGAGGCAAGAAAGAGAAAGAGACAGAGAGAGAGAGAGAGATAGAAAGAGAGAGAGAGGCGCCAACTGTGTGCAAACTTCGAGTCAAAGTATCTAAACGCACAGTTTTTCTGTATCCAAAACTGCATTAAATGCCATAAAATAACTTTTAAAATGCTTTTTACTTAACATCCTGACTAATACACACACACACACACACAGAGAGAGAGGGGAAGAGGAGGGAATAAAGTGGCCAACAAACTACGTGGGCGCCAAACTTATACTTTGCCATGGGGAGAGAAAAAGAGGTGTCAAAATTATAATGGCAAAGGCAGAAGAAGAACACCCAGCAACAACCACCCACATACTCACACCCAGGGGGAAGGGAAAAGGGGAAGGGGGAGAGAGACTTTGGCATTCCTTTGCACAACACCCACGCAACAACAAGAAGAACAAAAGTGCCGACAGCAGCAGCAGAGCCTCAAAGCATCGCAGTTGAAGCTTTGCAGAAAAAAGAGGAGAGAGAGAGACAGCGACACAGAGAGAGAGAGAGAGAGCAAAGCAAAGCAAAGCAGAGCGCATACTCATAGATACAGATACACATATTTCGGGGTAGCCATAAAGATTAATTAACAATTTGCTGTAAAATGCTGTTGTTGTTGTTGCTGCTGCTGTTGCTGCTGCTGCCTGGCAAATTCTTCTTCAGCAACAGCAGCAGCAGCAGCAGCTTTGTCGTCGCTGTTTATTGGTGCGAAAGTTCAATTACTTTGAGAGACCATGTGGCAGAAAGAGATGGCAATACATACAATACACATCTCTTTGTATGCTCTGCTTGCTGGCTGGACCAAAAATTATCGACAGCGGAAGTTAACACACTTTAAATCAATTAGAAAATAAAAGGCGGAGTTTAAACAACAACAACAGAAGAAAAAAAACAAAATAAAAGAGTCACCCAACAACTGGTTTGGTTTTTTTTTTTTTTGGCTATGTTGAAATTTTATACACAGTTGCCAGTGTGGTGAGTTTGAGACATTTGGTATTTTTATGGGAAAGCATCACACTTCTCTCCTCATCCCCTTCCAACTGGCAGGCAGCCAGCCAGCCAAAATGTATCTATGAGATACAGTAGCATTTGCTGACTCTTGACTCTTGTCAGCTGGCAGCAATTTCAATTTCTTTGGGTTTTTGGTGACAAAACTGTGCGTAAACAAAAACAATGAGCTGGCGCATTTTAATCAATGAATGAGACAGTCTAGAAATAAATGAATGAATGAATGAACATTTTTTTGGAAACTAACCTGAATCTTTCAAACTCAAATTCAAACGTGTGTAAGTTTTTATTATTTTTTAGAAAGAGGCTGGGGGGGAGACAAGCAAAAGGGAAACAAGTTACAAATTTTATAATGGTTTTCAATCAAAAATATATTCAATCCAAAAGGTATTTGAATTCTAAAATGTCAAAGAATTGAGTCCCACGCTACTTGACTTTCAATCAGTTTTTTTTCTTCCATTTTTCAAGTAGGAGTAAATGACAGAGACAATTATTATAATAAAAATTTAATAAAGATTAAAATTGCTTGTATACTTTGGACATATTTAGAGATAAAGTTTGATATAGAAATATTTCTGTTTTTTCTAGAATTAAGTAAAATGTTTGGGTGACTTTTTAAACCTGTGGAATTAAATTTTAGTCACATAAAAAATAAATAATAAAATTTAGTAAAATGTTGGGATTGAATATAAATATATTTTTAGATTTATGAAGTCTTTGACAAAAATAAATAAAAATATTTTAATATGGATTTTATTTTTAAGAATTTAGTAAAATGTTGGAATAAATATTTATATACATTTTTAGATATTTAGAATTTAAAAAAAGAAACTCAGACGGAACGTTAACTTTGAGGTTAAATATATAAGTATAGCCATTTTTTTTAGGTCTAGGGAAATTTTAAATTCGAACTTAACATTTAATTTTAAAGTATTTACTTGAAATTCATATAATTTTATTTCAATAAATTAAAAGTATTTACTTGAAATTCATATAATTTTATTTCAACAAGTTAACTGAAATTTCTTGATCTGTTTGACTATATCATTTAAAGTCTTCTTTCTTTTGGATTATTATTTTTGTCCCCATAAATTGAGTAGTAAAAAAGGAAAATTATTAACGACTCAAATTCATTTCTCTCTCTTTCTCTCTGTGTGATTGTCACTCTCAATTAAATGGAGCTTTCAATTAAATTTATTTGGCCTTAAAATGCGTAAAAATGTTTTGTCTGTGCCTCGTTGAAGATTTGTAAACTATTTTTAAAATCAAGAAAAATGTACTTACTTTACTTTACTACAATCTATGTGTGTTAGTATTTATAATAGGTAGTAATATCATTTATTTTTTTTTTTTTTTTTTTTTGCTGGCGTCATCTTTGTCGTCTCAGTGTTGTTGTTGTTGTTGTCATTATTATGGCTTTTTAAAGTATTAAACTAAGTAGCATTTTGTGGATGTTTCGACTGTGTTTGTTCGTTTGTTTGTTTGTTTGTTGTGGTCTGTCATGAGTTTAGTTTTTCTTTTCTTTTGGCGCTCACCTTGTCTGCCTGGCATTTTCTGCGTCTTTTTTGTTAATTGGCTAAAAATTTTCTACCAAATTACTTTAATTATGACAGTTACATAGACGTTTTTTTTTTCTTCTATTTTTTTTGGGTTATTTTAGTTGCGCTTATTGCCTCAACTTGACTTTGGGATCGTCTCACAATTTTATCTTGGACAAAAATATCTTTTTTTTTTTTTTTTTGTATTGTAGTCATTGTTGTCATTGCATTACATGATGTGTTAAATAATTGCTAAAATCATTGTTAATAAAAAAAATCAAAATTAGGTTAAATATATTAAAATAGATCAGGGTATATATTTTTTTTAGAAGAAAGTAAAAGAGGCTTAAATGAAAGTGAAGAGAGTAAATGGAGAACAAACTTCATGGACCATAAATAGTTTCAGTTTTTGCATTTTTCCTCTTGAAATATAATACTCAAAAATATATATTGTATATTTACAAATTATTGATTGTATATGTTTGTTATTTTCCCCTTGATTGATTACTAATTTCTAATATTTAACATCTGCCAACTTTTGTTGTTTGATTCACACTCGTTTTAGCAAAAATGATTACCCCATCAATTTGATGAGTATGATTATTATTTATTATCCAATATAATTTGCCATTATTTTTGTTTTTTTTTTTTATTATCTAAAATACAAAAAAATCAAATGACCCAGCGACCCAGCAACCAACTAACTGACTAACTGATCAAAATCTGTTTAAAATTAAATATATAATTTATAAATTTTTTTGTCCATTTGAAGGCAATTAAATAAATTGACCAAGTGAGGAGGGAATCGATAAGGAGAGTCTGAGTGAGTCTCAGTTGAAGTCTGAGAATTGCATTCGCATTGTAGCAGAAAAACAAAAGGAAATGTTTAAACAAATTATTTCAAATTAAACCGCAGGTATTTATTAATGTTTTGTGCTTCGCTGAGCGTGGCGCGTTTTGGGGCCTCAAAGTTGTCTGAGAGAGCTTTGGATATATATTTTTTTTCGAGCGCAATTTTACAATTAACAGCAGCAAATGAGCGCGGGCGGCAATTCAACTGACTCAACTGACAAACTGATTAACTGAATGGCTGACTAACTCACTGACTACTTTAATACTTATGGCTCGAAAACTAAAATTAAACTGGCGGTAGTTTGGTCCGTTAACTTGGTCTGTACAAAGCGGCGTATGTGTAATTTGTTCAACTGAACAACTGCCTCAGTTTTTGCGGAAGTTTTGTTAATAAAATAAATGAATAAAATTGTTGGGCCATCTTAATAAAATTATTGATTCGTGTGGCATGCAACTTGGTTCCGTTTGTATGTGCAACGACAATTTTTGAATCGCATCTCCAAGATAAATTCACTTTGGCATATTCACCTAAAAACTCAGTCGAGTGCTTTAATAACTTGTTTTTATTATTTTCTATTTTTATTTTATGTGGTTTTGTGGTTTATTTTGCATTGCATAAAATTCGAATTGCTGTTTAAATACATTTTTGTTAATTGTTAGGCCAGGAAATGATTTTAAGGGCAATCAACTCAACTCGATGAAAATCAGGAATGGTTAAAATTTATTCCGCTTGCATTTAAAGTCACTTAGACTAAAATAATGTTAATCGCATGTCCAATTTAATGACTTTTAGCACACAGTGCGGCCAATTTGCCAGCATTCAAATAAACATTTATGTATACCAAAAAAAAAGAAAAACAAAAAAACACAAATTTAATTAAAATGCTTTGAGCAACAACAAACAAACAAATTGAAATTGAAATGAAAATCGGTTTTGTTGCGCTTTTTTATGTCATGATTAACCAACCAGCCAAGCAACCTGGCCAACTGGTTGGTGGTAATCTTTGGTTAGGTTCGGTTTGGCTGGGTGTGGTAAGTATGGAATGAAAGAAGTCGGCTACCTTGTAGGGATCAATGCGAGTGTGGCAGTTAAAACTTTTGACGATTTTGAGAGCGCAACGAAATCTGTTTTGACTTTAGCCAAATAAGCATTAAATCTTACAGTTTTGGCTTTCAGTTTTCTTACTTTTTAATGTGACTCAAGACCTGATGCCTCACGGGATCTTTTCTTTGATGTTTCTGTTTCTGTTTCTCTCCTTGTTTCTGTTGCTGGTCTGATTTGAATTTTTATGCATTCTGACAAGGCTGTGTGGCTGAGGTTTGTCCGCTTCTATCGTTCTGGTCATCTTGAAATGATAGAACCCAGCCGAACCGCTTCGGGTATGCGGGAGGATGGTGCAACGATAGAGTCTGTTTATAGAACGTTTCATTTGTCTCAATCAAAATAAATGTCAAGGCCTGCGTTTGCTTGTTGTCTTGTTTTTTTTTGTCTTTCACTTTGATCTTTGGTTTAACATGGTTTTTCAATTTTCGAGCATAACTTTTTATGGCTCTATTTATTTATTTATTTTGTGTTTTTTGTTTTGTTTAGAACCCTCAACTCACACACACACACACACACACACACGTGCTGTGTCTGTGCTCTAGTTTTTAATGTGTTTCTTTTTTTTTTTTTTTTTGGACATAATCAAGTGCAAATTAATTTGCCATTAGAGTTGCGACATTCAAATTAAGTTTCCCACGAATCACAAAATAACAACAACAACAACAACAACAACTCTGAACGACAATCCCATCAAATCGAGTGTCACATTTAACTTAAGACTCAACATTAAAAACGACAAAAAGCCAACAAGTTCGCTTTGCACTTAAGAAATCTGATAAAACAGCCAACTACAACAAAAACAACAATAAGAGAAAAAAAAAGGATGAAATTTTAACTACAAAAAAAAGACAAAAATTAAATACTCTTTTTTTGTAAAGTAAACATGAAAGAAGAAGACAATCCAGGAAGACATTCTGAGGAAGATTTTAACAAGAAGTCTTTCAAAAAATTCATTCTGAGGCAATATTCCAAGAAGACTTTTAAGAAAAACATTCAGAAGAAATATTCCAAGGAGATATACCCAAGGGAATCTTCCAAAAAATCCATTTTGAGGCGATATTCCAAGAAGACTTTTAAGGAAAAAATTCAGTAGAAATATTCCATGGAGATATACCCAAGGGAATCTTCCAAAAAATCTATTCTGTGACGAAATTCCAAAAAGATATTCTGAAGAAATATTCCAAGGAGATATATCCAAGGGAATCTTCCAAAATTCTATAAAAGATATTCCAAGGAATTATTTCAAAAAAGTAATTCAAAGTAGAAATTCCAGGGAGATTATTATTAATATTTATTATTAATTTTAAGACATTACAAAATAATAATTCTAAAACTAATATTAACTAAAGAGCATTAGCATCAGGGGGCTTCGGTTCCAGAGAAATATTATCAAAAGATATTCCAGAGAAATTAAATTCTGTGGAGATATTCCAAGGAAGTAATCCAAGGAGGCATTAGAAATTAGGCTTTAAATCTATATTTCAAAGCAGATTTCTCTCTTTTTCAAGACAGACCAACAGATAAGGTTAAGATCATGGGCCTTCGGTTCCAGAGAGATATTATCAAAAGACATGCCAGGGAAAATAAATTCTGTGGAGATATTCCAAGGAAGTAATCCAAGGACAAATTAGAAATTAGGCTTTTAATCTATATTCCAATTTAGAATTTTCTCTTTTTCAAGACAGACCAACACATAAAGTCAATATACTTTTATTTTTTTAAATTCTTATATTTTAAAATCAATTCTACCAAGTGAAGAAGAGAAGCCGACATTGTCCCAGGCATTTAAATGAAAGATTCTTTTGGGATCATAAGCAAAAGTGTCGTAGTTGGTCGGCTGGTTCGTCCAGGTTGGTTCTGGCCAAATCGCAGTTGCACTCGTCACGTGAGTTTTAGCGCAAAACGATTTGAACGATTGAATGCATTTCTGCAGTCAGAAAGGCAAAGATCTTTGCTCATTTTGCAACTTGTTCTTTGGGTAAGCGCATTTCCAGCAGCAGCAATATCAGAAGCATCACCATCATCATCATCATCATCATCATCATCAGCCACTCAAGGAAAAAAAAAGTGTCACACACAAGCTGCTTGCATTTTGGCATTTGTCAACTTTTATGCGCCGCTTTTGCATTTGCACAACAACAACAACAACCAAATCGTTACGTATCGGCTTAAAAAAAAAATGAGAGAGAGAAAAAAAAACCCCCTAACCAACTTCAACCCAACCAAGCCCAGTTTAGCCTCACACCCCAATGGTTTTTGTTTTTTGCTGCTGTTTGCTGCCTTTTTATCTAAAATGCTTTTTGCGTAAATTGCGTATTGAGTTTAAATTAAATTTGCCAAGATTAAGATAAGAATATTGCAGTTTTGGTTCGCCTCGGTTCGGTTCGGGGTTCAGCTCAGCTGCTGTCCAAAACCCGCTGATGCGTAACCCAAAAGGTGTCTTAAACGTTTTTACAGCCTCTCCTCACTCAAATGCTTAACGACTGCCGCGCAGGCAGACAGACAAACGACAACAACAACAACAACCACAAATAAAGGGTAGACTAGTGTACCTTTAAAATGTCCAATCATCATCATCATTCTGATATAGTCCAACATAAACTAAATTCATTATTATTTGGTCTTTTAGTCAGGGTGAAAAATTGAGTCAAGTGAGGATTTAAGAGCACCTGGGAAATCTTGAGAATATAAAAATAGCAATACCTATTATAATTTGTTGATAAAGACAATCTTAAGGGAATATTCATAGATCCAAATAAATTATATCCTATTTTATATTTTTTATATTTTATTATTCGAATCCTAAAGCTAATAAAACTAAATTTATCAAATCTAAAGGCATTTCAATTGTTTTAATTATACAGGTCTACAAAAATTAATTTTCCAAAAGCTT
>JAWNPY010000052.1:0-118119 GCA_035078625.1 Scaptodrosophila scaptomyzoidea
GTTGCCCATGCCTGTGTTGAGGCACCACACAGAGGCGTACAGGGTATTTAAAAGTCGTGCGGAGCGCGACTTTTCCTCTGTTTTTTTTTTAATATTTCTGACGCACTGCTGATAAGTCAGTCATCCTTTCACTTTCTTATTGCGTTTGCATGGATTTTGGGTCGATTTATATGATATGTGTGGTGTTAATTGCCATTTGGCTTTTATGATGTAGGTCATCGTCATTTGCTGGTTTCTGCCGCATTGTCATGCAATTAAAGGATCGTATTGACTCTTAAAAATTAACCACAAGAAAGAAAAACACAAAAAAAAGAAGCATGTTGCATAAGAAAAATGTGAGTGGCTGATTGTGAGACTATAAATGAAATCCTCTTCAATGACATAATTTGGTTCCACCTGGCGAATGTAAGAGGAATGCATATAAAAAATAATGATATTTATATATAAATTCCATTAGCCTTCATTTCAATACTTCAAGTACTATTCTAATTTCGGTTATGCTCTGATTTGAAAAACCATATTAATTGTCCATTCTATAAGCGTTAGTGTGCCCCACCCATTAATCCATTTTGAATCCCATTTAATTTCTACAATTGATCCAAATACAAAACAAAACTAAACTCAAAAATAAAACTCACACGCTTTCAAATAAAAGCGAAATCGAAATCGTAACGACAAACTGCCAAAATCAATGACAACTTTTGCATTTCAATTAATCCTCCAGCGACGTGCAGCGAAAATTCTTGGAACGTCAATGAGGCCAATAAAAAAGATGGTTTGTTTTGCCAAGAAAGTTTTCTGTATTTCAATGGGCTTATTTTTTATTTAGTTTCTAAATGCAAATCTTACAAATAACAAATTTAAAAAAAAAAAAAATAACTTAAACTGAAAATTGCTTCTCCTGTTGCTCTCAGTGATGACCAGAAGCAGCAGCAGCAGCAGCATAATGATGAACTCCAATTGCAGGGGCAGCTGGTGGCCCATAGCTCAGCTGGGGCACTGAAGCCGTCACAGGTGGCAAATAGGTGGCCTCTGGCTCAAAAATGGGTGTGGCCGAGTCACCTGAATGACTGGGCGCTCCATAAAGGACACCAGGTGGCTGGTAATCGTAGCCAGTCGATGTAGGCGGCTGCAAATACTGATTACTGGGAGTAGCATAGTCGTAGCCCTGGCCAGCATCACTGCCACTGCTAATTGTGCTGCTTGGCTCATGTTTGGCACCCAAGAACGCGGATGGCTTAAAGGGAGCCTTTGAAATCTCAGCCACCAACTCATTATGGTCATGATGATGCTGATGATGATCCACAGACGAGGTGAGACCAATGACATCGGTGTGCAAGGCATGTGGCTTGCTAGCCGTATAGCTAAAGTGACCCAGGCCCTTGTGACCCAAGGCATAGGCTGGCGTTTGTTCTTGATGCTGATGATGCTCCTGCTCCTTATGCTCGTGCTCGTGATCATAGCCAGGCAGCAGGGGGACACCATAGCTGGTGAGGGGCTTGTGGTGACCACCGTGACCACCAAACGATACACTGGGCACATCATAGCTATAACCAGAAACTGAACCCGAACCGGAACCAGAGTCTTCATGCCCAGGGGCGCTGTAATGATAACCAGCAGAATTTGAAGAGGGTCCGGGCCCATGTGCCAGACTATTGAGATTGAGGGCGCTTAGATCCAAGCTGAGGGCTCCATGACCTCCCCCCACCCCCTGGCTGTGACCATGATTATGTGAACTGTGGACAGCAGTAAAAAGTGGACGACTACTGCCATGATGATTGCTATAATGGCCAAAGTCAGCGGAGCCACCACCATGATGATGGGCATGGGCCGCACTGGGCAAGAGATAACCGCTCTGGACTTTGTGGCCACCCAAGAGCCCCAAGTAAGCAGCAGAGCCACCTCCACTGCCGCCAGCACCCGCATGAGAGACGTACTTGTAGCCACCAGAATGATGATGTCCTCGACTCGGAGCAGATGTCTGTACAATATACGTTTCCACTTTGGGGGACTGATGATGATGATGATGCTGCTGCTGTTGGTGATGATGATGATAGCTATTATAGCTGGGCCCTGGGCGCGCCAGTGCCTGGTGATGATGATGAGCATAGCTGTCCGAGTCGAGGGAGCCAAAATCAAAGCCACTGCTGGAAGACAGACCATTGCCATGGAGGTGACTGTAGCTGCCGCCCTCATAGCCGCCGCCACTTGGCCCTGGTGGCAGATATTTGTGCGAGGGTCCATGATAGGCTCCGCTAAAGCTTAGGCCAGCATCGCGTTTTAGTTTGGCGGCTCCAGCATTGCCAGGCGTTGGCTGTGGCTGCTTGGCTGCCTGGGCCAAGGCCAGGAGTCCCAACAGTACCAAAACGCGCATAAACTGCGAAAGAGATTTGTTTTTTTTTTTATTTTTCTTTGAATTTCCATTTTTAAGGGCTCACACATTTTCACACTTACAGAATTCTTCATTATTTTTGTGCGCACAGAAAAAAAAAACAAAACAAAATAAAATAAAATGAACCGTTTGTTCCACTGCTACCAACGCGTTATCGTAATCCACAAGTGTCGCCCGCCAAAGTAGCTGCCACAATGTTGACGACCTCTGCGTTGGCCAACCCTTTTATACGCGCTCTTCACAAATTGCCCGTCATCATCCCAAGCCAAAGCCAAAAGTTAAGTCAAGCCAAGCCGAGCCGAGCCAAGCTGACGACGTTGGCAGCAAGGCAGCGATGCGAAAAGCAGCTCCAAATCCAAACCAAAGTTGACTGTTTGCTGGCATTTTGCATATCAAATATAAAATGCTGCTGCTGCTGCTGCTGCTGCTGCCGGTCGCATTTACTCTCACTCTCGTTTGGGAGGCGCTCGACCTCTGCCAGCTGCGCAGTCAAATACAGTGGGACTGGGATTAAAGTTAAAGTTATTAAAAAGCATTTTCTTGAAAGGGTTACTTTTTGAAACCGATTCTCTTTGTTATCGATAATGTAACCTCAAATAATTTAATATTTTTCCAATCATTTTAGAACTTGGCTTTCAGTTGACTTTCATTTTTATCAGTCAGCTGTTTGATTATCCTAGAATAACCATTATTATTAAAAAAGGATTAGTTATAAAAACAAATATTTAAACAGCAAACTTAATCGTACAGTTTACTTTCGGCTGATTCTATATCAGATTAGTCAGACTAAAATTGCAGTCATAACCTCAATAAAAACAACTCTAATCTTTAGGGATATGAAACCAAATCTACAAAATCCCCAGCATTCATATGACAGTGCTGTTAAATTTAAGTCAATTAAATTTTTAGTAGTTAAGTTAAGGGGTTTTTTTCTTATAAAAATTAATATTTTTTATGCAAATTTTTAGCCATATTAATTGGGAGCATTTAAGCTAAATTTCATAAAAAAAACTTTATTTAAATATAGCTAAAATATTTCTAATTAATACGGCAAAAATTTGATTAATAAATTGTAATTTTTATAAGCAAAAAAAATTGCTGCCTGCCAGCGAATTTTTGGGAAATATTTTGTATTTAATTAATACCTATTTTGTTTAAAATTTATTCATGTTTTAAAATTAGACAAGTGGGGTTTTCTTTTTATGTAGTTTCCATGTCCTTTTAACCACTGTGCACCACACAAACACACACACATTTAAATCAATAATTACTGCTACCAAGTTCAAGAGGTTTTCACATATCATTCCATTCATTCATTCCGCCCACTTGCTCACTGCCCTCTCACTTATTAACAGGGCTTGAATAAAAAATGAAAGAAATATTCGTAAGTAAGTAAAAATGAATGATTCGATAACTGTTCAATCAGCTGCTGCTGCTGCGGCTGCTGCTGCTGCTGCTTCCAGCTGCCTCGCGTCAAGTGGGCTTATGCGTAAATTGCATTTAATTTCAGCCGACATTGCGACCTTTCCCCACCCAGCAAGCGGCAAGCCCATTTTGTACCGTTTATATTTATGTGTACTTGGCGTAATTTGTGGACTGCCTGCCTGTCAGTGGGGTGTGTAACACGGAGAGTTAACGCCAAACAAAAATCCCATCATCATCGTCATCCGTCCCGTCCAGTTAACCAGTTAAATTTTGTTGATGAAGTGATGGTATTTTTTTTTTTATTATTTTCTTGCCATTATTTATAATGTTGATGATTTTCTCTTGAATCGTTTTGTCAGTTTACTATTTGGAAATTAATCTGCATCATCTGGTTAATTTCCTAACAAGAAAAATGAATATTTGGCACAACGAATTAACTTGGCCAAGAAAGAATCGTCTCCGAGGTTATTTTTTTTTCAAACTCTGCGCCTGCGTGTGGGCCCTTTAATTGTTGGCTTTTTATTTGTGTTTACAGCAGTTGCCGCCGCTTTGTCAGCCACTTAAACATTTATTTGTTGTAATTGCCAGCACTGCCGACTGCTGCCATTGTCAATCTTTAAAATCTTATAATCATTTCATGTTGTTGTTGTTGTTGTTGCTTTTTTGGTTTTGGTTTTTTGGCTCTGACTCGGCAAATGTTGCGCAATGGTTTTTGGCCAAGGTCAGGCTATAATTTCGCCGATTTTCGTCTTAACGCTGACAGTCGAAAGCAAAAGTCTCTATGTGTCTTCAAGTAAAAGCAAAAATTATATATATGAGTTTGTGGGGGCGTCTCCTGCATTTCATCAAATTGTTGGGTTGTCAGGGATTTTTCTTTCTTCTTATTATGTCTATTTATTTTGTTGTCTGGGTGGGCGTTTAGGTAAATTGGAACGTTTACTTATACCACAACTAACCAAGTAATGAAAATCAAGTTATGAAAAATGCCAAAAACAACAAAAATTACGAAACTAAAAGATTTCTAACCTAGAACTTGATAATCACCAGAATAAAGGGTAGTAGTCTGAAAACCGTAAAATTCAAGTATTACGCAACGCAATTTTTCCAGATTTTTTTAACCCCCCTTCCCCCCGTATCAGGTGCCGTCACCTAAATGTTGCGTCACAACTAAAAGACAATTTTCACCTGAAAATCATTTAATTTAATAAAAAATAATAAACATGAATTGTTTCATTTAATATAATATAATAATAATATAATAATTTAATATAATTTAATATATTTAATATAATATAATATTGGCATAAAATATTGAAATTTATAGATTTGTTCCTCAAAACTTTCTTACTTTTTTGTGAAAATTAAAATATTAAAATGTGACGTGATTTATTTGCAAGCCCCCCGAATAATACTTGAACGCTGCCTAATATTTTATTGTATCTTAATTAGTTTCTAAATAAGTTGTAAAAGTTTTGGGGTGACATAAATAAATAATGTTTCGGCTGCTCAATGGACTCTGTTCTGGGATATCCCGGAGCATGGAAGGGCAATTCAGGAGAGCCTTGTTGAGTTTGCTGTTGCTCTGGTTGATCCTGACTGTAGCCAGCAAATGGCGATGGACGAAATGGAACCTTAAAATCCGTTTGGACTGGAGGATTAGTCGTTGAGGACTCTTCGGCTGGCGGAAATGTCTGTGGACCCGTATAGCCCAGATTCTGCAGTGGTTGCTGCTGGTCCAGGGGCCAGGGCAAGGCATACAGCCAGGGGGGTAAGTAATTTGAAGGCGAGTGCTGGGATTGTGCGGATATTAACTGCAGCCAGAGGCCCAGGGCAATGACAATGCTGATTCGAGTTGCTGGCATTTGCATTTCAAGTTGACTTCTGTAAATGGATTTGAACATGTTTAGTTTTATATACGCCCATTAATGGTAATCCAATATATTCAGTTCCGTTGTAATTGATATTCTCGGAACGATTATTTCCGCAGCATCTGCAGCAGACTGTGCAACGTCCATGACTGTGAATTGTTGCGCAACTGCAGCAGCAACAACAACAACAACAACTACAATTTGGGAGCATCAATCAAAGCTGGCCAAGCTTCATTTGGCTTTTTAATGAGCTCTGTGAAGTTGTTGTTAATAAATATTAACTACAAATTGTTGTCTATATTTTTTTGTTCGACTTTCGTTTACTTGATTTAATTTTCTAAACATTTTCATTGCTTGCGCAAACGATGTTGCAATTTCAGAGCCAACTGCGAATTGCCTTTGTTGTTGTTGTTGTTAGATGAATTTAAGCGTTCAACAATCCATGTAACCAAAACCGTCAGCGCCCTTCGAATCGCTCAACACACACAGTTGAACACAATTTTGTAGCAGGTGGCAATCCAATCATCTAACAACAAAAATATGTATCTCTTCAACATTTGTAAATTACCTCAATATAGTTTAGAAATGCAGAAAATTTAAATAAAAACTATAATCCATAGAAAAAGTTATAAATGATTTGGTGGACGTGTCTTTTATTGTACTTTATTTGGTCAACATATTTATCAACTTGTTTACAAAGTTTTGCTCTAAATGGCACGTAGTAATTTAAAATATCTGCGCTTAAATTTTATTGACTTGGAAAATTCAATTTTCAATATTTTCCCGTCATTCTTTTCAATTTTAAACCAATTTTTTTTTTATCTATTTATATTAATCAATTTATACTTCCTGTATATATAATAATTTTGAATTGATTTTGGTCTGTTATCATTTAGGTATTTATTATTTTCTATGATTATTGTATTTACTTTACCGTTCACTTTTCTTTGCAAAATTTTCCATTTCCAGTTACAAATGTTGTCATTGCCACTGCCACTGCCACAGAAACATAACGGAAATGAATTAGCAGCTCCACTAACTTGTTAAAGTTTTTTTTTAGTATGAATACAAATTAAATTAACACTAATTTTTGCATATAAATAGTTTTTTTCAATTTCACACGCCCATCCAAATAAACCAAAAAAAAAAAAAAATTACCTCAGCATTTGTAATTAGTTAAGAGAATTTGTGTAAAATGAACCGGAAGTGTTGGCTAGGAAAATTGTCTAAGCATTCGTCATGCCCATCCAAAAGAAAAACAAAAAAAAATTATACAAACTGTGATTCAATTAGCATAGAATTGTTTTACTCAACTTGAATTCAATTTGCTAAGCTTCTTATTTCCAAGTCCATTCAGGGTCATTGCCAAAAAAAAAGAAGAGATCACATTAATTAAATTAAGTGCGTAAGCTAATCAGTATTCCGTCATATTTAATTATTCAAAGAAAAATCCTTTGTGTATGTATAGAATTTTATTTTATTTTATACGAAATATGTTTTCAATTGGCATAAAACATAATAGTATGTGATTTAAAAAAAATAAAAAAAAATTGATTGAAAAACTCAAAATCAACTCGCAATGTAGAATCAAAACGAGTTGGAGAATTTTTTCCCTCTTAAAATTAAGCTAAAAAAAAAAAATAAGGATTACATTACAACTCAGTAATATGGGGGTAAAAATTGACGACTAGGATAAACAGTTCCAGATGAAAAACCATAATTATGCTGAGGATGTTGCTGTTCCTCCTCAAACGCCTGCGAGGGCTGAGAGTTGGAATATTGATGATTGGGCATTGAGTTATCCTGAGGATAGTAAGCTGTTTGGGTATACATTGGCTGATATTGTTGCTGGTGCTGTTGATATTGTTGCTGTTGATTGGGCGAATGTGGCCAATTACTTTCCATGGTGAAAGTAGAGGGCAATTCATAGGAATGCGATTGCATTTGCAGATAGCTTTCAGAATTACTGCCACTCGCCTGGCTGGCAAATTGCTGGCGTTGATGTAATTCTGGCAAAGCTTGTCCCAACAACAAACCAATTTGGGACTCATAGCGAGTGTCCTGGCCATTAAAACTTGAAACGGGCTGCAGCACAGTGGAACTGCTTTGACCTTTGTTATAGGCAGATTGTGGAGAGTCCAGGTAATAATTGGAAGGATGATTTTGCATTTGGGGTTGATAAAATTGCATATTGTATGGTCCTTGATATCCTTGAGATTGCTGCTGCTGCTGCTGTGGAATGATTGTGGCTGGTGTGCTGCTGTACGAGTGCTCATAGTGTGCGGTTTGATCCGGCGCGGCCTGTATGACCTGGTTGTGATTCCAATGCCCAGTTGTGGTCACAGCCTCCAGGCTAGGTGCCCCCTCGGCCGGTAAATATTTGTGGGCAGGCCCATTGTATCGATAACCATTTCGATTGTTCTGCAGCATGGGCTGAGAATCGTAAATGGCCGCTGGTCTCCTGGTCGTTTGTAGGCCATACAAAACAGCTTGGCTGCTGGCCAAGACACAAGTGAAGATTAACCAAATGCTCTTGAAATAGAAAGACCCATTTGAGTATTTATTACTAGAAATTTTCAACACCTTGCTTACTTTTGTAGGGCCCATTATTTTATCCTGAGTGCTTATCCTCTTTTTTTTGTTATGTTTATTTATATGTTGACGCTTCTGTCCAATAAGTTTTAATGCTGCGTACAAAGATTGCCTCAATTGTTTTTATAGCGTTTTCAGCTCAAGTCAAATTTATCATCAGCAGCTTTGATGACGAACGGTGGCAGCAGCAGCAGCTTCATTGACAAAATCTAGACAAAATATTAATTATTTTGGATAACCGACATTTTCACACTGTTTTCTTAGACAAATGATTACTGTGTAACAAACGAAATGTAAGAAAACAAGTTAATCATATTCGATGCAAAGAATTAAACATATTTTAATTAATTTCAAAAATAGCAAATACAAGAAAATAAATCTTAAATCCAATTCAAGTTTTGCGCACTTTGTAGGCTAATAAACTCTGTCGTTTTGAAAAGAGTATAAAGAAATTGGTGCAAAAACAATTGAATCATGGCCAAAATTAATGTAAACAAAAATACAATTTTACTATCACATTATGATTGTTATTTTGTGACAAATTCAATTACTCACATGAAAACAAAAAATACCTACTGATATATTTGTACGGCCAAAATAAAATCAAACATGAATGAATGATCCCGGAAAATAGTTGAAATCACTTAGAATTTGCATTTGTACTTGGTCTTCCGGTAAATATGATAATAATTCTTGACTTGCTGATTTTGAAAATGAATCAGCTATGGTTTTGCCCCCCTTTTTTTTATTTGAAAAGCATATTGCATAATAAACACGTTTTGATGGTCAATTATGTGGGTGGTTAATTGAAAATAGATATCAAATCCGGCCCACATGTAAAAATTTTTTTTTAGATATAGGGCGGTTATTATTTTGAATTAAGTGGCAACTTGGCGCCATCCGCTAGGAGGCATCGCGGCAGATTTTATCGAGTTATCGACCATCTCTAATAGCCGCATTGTTTATTTTACTTGTGATTTTTAATTTGTATTTTAAATAAAGTGCAAAAAATGTCCACGGTTTCTTCAGCTCGTGAATCGCTTTCACATGCCCTCCAAAATCGTTTTTTACCCAATCTAGAATATTTACTGCAAGGCTCGATTCTTGATTCGTCTGTAGAGCATTTAATGCACAGGTAAATTAAATTAATTTTTATATTTTACATATTTTTCACTTTCAGCCATTGCAATTGCAGATTAAAGGGTCTTTGTGACAATGTAGATACCTCACCGGAAACCTTTCACGACTTGGAGGTTTGCATGAGCTTACGGCAACCAAATCAGAATGCTCCGCTCCTTTTACGGGTGCGCCGTGCCCTGGGACGCGATGCTCCTCTACAAATGCGCTACCTGGGCCAACCTGAGGTCGATCAACGGCGACCCACTCTGGTGCGCAATTGCATGGACTGTGCCTGCACAAGTAGCATTCTCGACTTTCTTACAGAAATGGGATTTCGTGTGGAATTCGAGTATATAGCAAAGGGTGAGTGAAAACTGATTACACTTTTGTTCGACTTCTTTAAAATGATATTTATTGTTTTGTGCTTTTTAGGTTACATGTTTCGCAAGGGACGAATGAAAATAACCGTGTCGAAATTAATTAAAATGCCTGGCAAAGAAATGGCCAATGAGTCCATATCGCAAAGCTATCTGGTCGAATTATCTGTGGTGGCGCCCACAGGTCAGGAAAATGTTGGCGAAGAGATGCGCGTTTTTGCTGAACAGTTGAAGCCATTGGTTCAATTAGATAAAATTGATTATAAGCGATTGGGTGGAATTCCCTAAATTCGATATTCAATAAATTTTAAATTAAGCTACTAATCCTATAAGAAACGTTTTTTTTCATTAATAAATTATTTTAGTTATTAGTTTTAACGTCTTCAGTCTTACAAAAAAAATTATAGTTTAAATTCAATGTGAAATTGGAAAAAACTTAATTTTTTCATAGATTTTTAATTTAAATCATTTTCCTTTTATTCACTTTTTATTTATCTTTTTTTTCACAAGAAAATCAATCATTTGTTATTTCTAAATAAATTTAATTAGGATGGAATCTTTTTTTTAAACCTTTGTTTAAATCAATAAAAATTAAACTTAGTTTTTGGAACTCTCTTTCTATCAATAACAGAATCCTTTATAATAATTAATTTTCCATTCTTAATTTTTATTATTTAATTGCCAACTTTATTTTTATTATAAATAATGGAAAACACTTTTTTTCTTTCTTGTTTTGGATTTAAAATCCTCGAATTTAGACTGATTTATTAAACATTTCTCTGGTAAACATCAAATTAACTTAGTCAAACAAAAAAAAATATATTTATAAGTATAAAAATAAAAACAATGTAAATATGAATGCAGTCGAAGATATTTACAATATAAGAACCCCATACCAATTATCATCTCTCTCTCTCTTTCGCTCTCTGTGTGTGTGTCTCTTTAGTCCTTGAAGGCATCATTGAGAGCAGCCAAATTGCGTTCACTCACTTGTCCCTGAAGATCACTGCGACCCATTAGCGAAATGACCATTTTGAGGGTACTCCAAATAGATTCAGACATTTGCTGTTGACCGCTGGAGGTGGCGGCGGCCGCTGCATTGGGCAACTCTCGAGCGGCATTGGTGTGAGCCTGAAGCGTCAGGGCGGTGAGTAGATGCTGCACTGCTTCCTTGTAGGCCTTTAAATTCATGCAGCAGACGCCGACATTGTAACGCACGCGCACAAAACCAGGCTGCAGCTGCAGGGCCTGCTGATAGGCCTCGACAGCTTCCACGGACCGAGAGCCATTGGCCAGGCTGGCGCCCAGGCGATTCCACACCTTGGCATTCTGCGGATCCACTTGCACAGCAGAGCGGTAGCAGTCCACAGCCCTGTCGTATTCGCCAGAGAGATTATAGAGGACGCCTAGGGCCTGCTGGACATCGGGATCGACTTGGGCTGGCTGCATGCGCACAGCCTCCAAATAGACTTGCTGTAGTTCGCGCAAAACACTCGCTCCCACCAGGGAGGAGGCCATGGACAACCCTTCCGACTGCAGTTCGGGATGGGGCGTCAAAAGGTGTTGGTACTGGGGATGGACTTGCAGCCAGTTGGAAAGCATGCGTACTGCATGGTTCTGCAGGCCTTCGTTGGTATAGCAAACGGCCAGGGACATGAGAACGCTACGATTTTCGGGCTGCAAGTCGAGGGCACGGTTTAGTGCGGCTATGGCCTGGGGATCCATTTCATTTTCAGCCTGGGAGGTGCCAAGCAATTCCCAAACTTCCACGCGCTCGGGCTCCTTCTTGGCGGCCACCTCAAAGCAGAGAACTGCACTGGGTATATCGCCTTTGCTCAGATATTCCTTGCCCTTTTCGAAGGCATTGTCCAGCTCGGACATTGGGTTCTCCTCAACAAATTCGTATTCCTTATAGGCGTCTAGGTTTTCCTTATATTCCGATAGCCAGGGATGGTCATTTTCGTCGGCCATTTTTTGCCAATCTTCCTGCAGGCGCTGCCAGAATTTTTCATTGAAATTGGCAGCAGTTTGTTCGCTTTCTTCCTTGCTCCGCTGGTAATTTGTGATCCAGTCCTCTACAGATTCACCCTGCAAGGCTTTGGGCAGATTATCTGTGATAATTGTGTCCGGATGGTTCATATCAAAGAATTCATCGTGCTGCTGCTGCTGTGGTCCAGCCGTAATTGCCATATACGGTTGTCGCATCATAGTCGGTGGCATAAAGCTTTGCTGGCTCATAGCTGCTCCTGGCTCCTCGAAAAATTCGCGGGCATGCTGCATTTGTTGTTGTTGGGGCTGCATATGTATCATTTTGTTGTTGGCGACAGCGGCTGCTTGCTGTCCTGCAAAATCCTGGCTCCATTGATTGGCCGTCTGTAAATGTTGCTGCTGCTGCTGCATTCCGTTTCCGTTGATGTTTATGTCACGCATTTCTTGGAGCAGTGTGTCCATTTGAAAGGATTGGGGTGGAGCGGCCACATGTCCTAGAAAATCATTTATCATTTGCTCTTCGGGACGCAGGCCACGCTCGAATTGCGTCTGTGCAAATCCTTCATCTTTGTGGGCCACATCGCGAGTAAATTGGCCACCTAACTGCATTAGCGGATTTGTGGCGCCGCAATCGCCTTCCACCAGAGGACGTAACGACATTTTGTCTTTGATTACAAAATATTACACTGGCCACTTCTTTGATAAGAACTAGAAATTATGGAGGAGGAAAGTCCAAATGTCCAAATGTTCGTTCGTGACCATCAACAACAATATTAAAATTGCCAAGTGCAGCCCTGTGTTTAATAATCAATTAAGTATCGATACTTTTAAGTTAGTTGTGCCAGAGTTGTCAGTCTAAAAAATGTGTGTAGCTTTAAACAGACTAAATTTATTGTATGTAAATAAAATAAAATTCTTAAACTATTTATCTATCGGTTTCATTTATTATTTTTTGTTTTTGGCTTACCAATTGTTAAAATTTCGCCCTGGCAATCGGTCATCGATACTTTGAGACTAACACTTTTCTGCAGCCCTAGCGCGGTTTTTGTTTATTAATTTCAGATTGTGTGTGATTGTGTTTTCGTTGTTTTGCCCCCCAGGAAATAAGTGTTAAACTGCAAAAAAATGGCTGAGGCACGTGAGATCTTAACATTTCAGTTGGGCACCTATTCCAATTATGTGGGTGCTCATTACTGGAATCAGCAGGCAAGTGTAGAGAGCACGTGCTACAAACAGCCGGTATTAATTTTTGTGTATATTTCTTGCAGGAGGCGAATTTCCTCTACGCCACTGGACAGCACAATGCGGCGGCCGAGGAAGAATTGCCCGACAATGATGTACTTTACAGAGAAGGCCTCAATGATGAGAATTTACCAACTTTTACACCCCGCATGCTTTCTGTGGACTTGGGTGGCGTCTTGGGCCATTTACCCTTGAGCGGGGAGCTCTACGGCAATTTCATACACCGCGACGAAGAGTTGGCCAGTGAGGAGGCCATTGAAAAGACGAAAAAGGCGGCTGAATCCAACATGTTGTCCACAACAAATGATTTGGAATTGCTAGCTCAGCCGGCAGCAAAGTTTTCCGAATACCAACGTGATCTAATCCAGGGCACAGTCAATGCACAGACCAAGGACTATAAGCTGGCTGAAACAACACAAAGTTGGGCAGACTATTTATACGCGCGTTTTCATCCACGCACCGTGAATATTCTGCCACAATACACAAGATCGGCCACAGTACAAACCTTGGCTTCCCATGCGGCTGGTGCTGAGCTATGGGCATTGCCCTCGTTCAACGAGGACTTTTGTGATCGCATACGCCTCTTTGTGGAGGAATGTGATGCCTTGCAGGGCTTCCAAATGCTTTTCGACATAGACGATGGTTTCAGTGGCATGGCCACCAAATGCCTGGAGCATCTAAGCGACGAATACAGACGTATTAGCTTTGCTCTGCCCGTGCATTATCCACGCGTCACCAGTTATCCACAAGCAGGTACAGGAAACTTGCCCATTTTAATTCAATTTATAAATAAATGTACATCACATTTTTATGGTCTTTTGCAGATGCACGCATCTCTCATAGCCTTCGGGTGGTAAATACAATTGTCAGTTATTCCCATTTGATTGAACAGACCGGCATGTTTACGCCCCTGTCCACAATGGAGAACTTCTGGCGTCCCACTACGCTCAAATCGCGACAAATGCCTGGCCTGGACTTCCAGACCGACAATCTATATCAGACATCCGCTCTGCTGGCCACATACCTGGACACCGTGACTCTGAGCTATCGTCTGCGTCACACCTCAGAGACGCTGCCGCGCTTCTGCAATCGTGTTTGCAATTCGGGTCGCAAGATGACAGCAGCCGGCTTGGCCCTGCCCCTGGGCATGTCCAACGAAGAGGACTTTATTGATTTTCTGGACAAGCGCAGCGAAACGCCTCTGCTTACCCAGCTAACGCCTGCCTGTGATCCGCGTTCCGCCTATGTGGTCCAGTCGGTGGTGGCTCGTGGCATTCCTTTGAACCGTCTGAAGCGAGAGCCTCAAGCGGCCGGCCCGCAATTGCGCATGGCTGCCTATAACTGCGACAGTGTCTCCCAGATGCTTCAATTGTATTACCAGTGCTCATATCACAACAGTTTCACCTATGCAGCGGCCACTCCAATGGCGGTCAAGACCCAATTACCTTATCCCTATGAAGTCTTTGATAGCAGCATCAATTCCAATGGTTACAGCCTGCCCGAGGGTGTGCAACGGGATGTGGACGTGCGTGTGTCTAGTGCCCCAGCCCTGGCGGCCGTTCAGAACTCCAATCAGCTGGGCAGACACATTGATGCCCTGCTGGCCCAAACCCATCGCGTCCAGCTGCCCAAATTACATAGATATACGCAAGGTGGACTCGATTGCGACGAGTATAATACAGCTGTGGAGCTTTTGCTCGATTTTAGGGATAATTACACTGATTCGCGGTATCTGTGATATTTCTAAGAAATTCAAATGAAACCAGAGTAAAAGGCAAATATGTTAACGAATTACAAATAATTTAAATAGAGTTTTTTTTGTTCTTAAAATCATGGTTTAAACCTTATAATTCTAGAAATTCATTGTATATCTTATATATCTAATTAATTTAACTTTTTATTTGTATTTATTTTGAGTGAATAAAATAAATATAAAGCTGCTTAATTTGCTAATTGACTAATATTAACTGATTAAATATATAAATACAAAATAAAAACCCAAAGTATCGAAATAATAATCTAAAAACACCTCGTTTATATTTTCTGAATCCTGCAATCATTTTTTATTATGGTAATTGGCTTCTAGCATCGTTTTAATTCAAATTATTCTAAATTGAGCAAACAAAAATAATGATTATTTAATTTAATATTTTAGTTGCAAGAAAATCCAAATTTGTCTTTCTTTGGGGCGATTAATTTTCTTTGAGCAAATTCTAAAAATATAAAAAATATCCAAACATTTAAGAGATTGAATTTACTAAAAAAAAATTAAATTCAATTAACACCTCAAATTATAAACGTCATTTTAAGTTGGCATTAAATTAATTTTGATTTTTATTTTAATTTTGGTTATTAGGTAATAATTTTGTATTTTAATTGAACTGTGTGACTAGGGCAATAACACAGGCCGACAACAAAAAAAACCAGACCACAAAAGTGCATAAAACAATGTTTTTGGCTATTTTCGGATCGATATTACGGCACAAATAAAATTTTCCCTTAAATTCTCATGGTGCTATTTAAAAGTGCAATTTTTACCCTTTGAAATCTCATTTAAATTATGTCAATATCTTTTTCTGTCCCGAAGATATCGAAAATTTTTGATTTTTGTTTAAAATTATGTGATTTGATTTTTAAAGTTCGATATCTTCGAAACGAAAAAAGATATGGACAAAAATTAAATTAGGGTTTGAAGAGTAAAAAAGGTACTTTTAGATAGCATAAAGAGAATTCATTGAAAAAATTTATTTGCGCCGCAATATCGATCCGAATATAGCCAAAAACAATGTTTTTTGCACTTTTGAATTAGAACTACTCGAAAAACTGACTTCAGATTTGGAATCAGCGCACCGAAATCTTTTAGAAAAGTTTGGTCTTGAGTCTGGGTTTTTATATCTTTTTAATTTTGTCGGCCTGTGTAATTTATAAGTTTTTGAATTAAAATTAAATTAAATTAATAACTGCAAGTAGGTTGAGTTTGAAGCTAATTGATTACAAATTAAATTATCCATTGTTTCTTTCAAAGAATTCGATGGTTTTAAAATAACTTGGATATGATTTTTTTTGAACACCATCAAGAATATTTGTTAAGGGTTGTAATCTTAGGTAAAGGTAAATTTCCTATATACGCCTAGTTTTTCCTTTGAGCAACTAAACGTAAGAAACGAAGCATTTTCCTTAAAAACAAAAAATATAAACCTAGACTGATTGGCAATGCGGAAGTGGCTTAAAAACTTGTTCATCATGGCAAAGGCAAAGGGTAAACTTGAGGAAAAAAAAGGGGTTGAAAAGTTACCGCTTCAATGCTTGACTTATGCCTTTTGACATAATTTTCCCTCATATGCATGGAGAATGCCGCCAAAATGCCAAAAAATATACCAACTAAGGGCAAATTGATTTTATTCAGTGTTAAACTTTTTCTCTTTTTATTTTTTTGTGCTAGGTAATTGTTGTTGTTGTTGTTTATTTGCTTAGGAAATTTTTTATCTTTACCACTAAATATTCTTTTTTGTTTTCTTTGCTTTTTTGTAATATTTGTTTAACCCCAAAAATATTTTTACCCTTTGGTTTTTGTTTTACTCCTTTTTTTTTGTTTTTTGGATGGGCAGGTAAAAATTTAAAACTTTTCATTTTCCTAATTTATACGAAAATTTATTGCCAATAAAGCAGCAGTAATTGAAATCTCAACAGGAGTAAATCACATTTTTATAGACTGCCAAAAACAACAACAACAAAGCAAGGGAAAACAAATAAAAATAAAAATAAAGAAAGACGAATAGGTAAAACGAACTCAATACCAATTCCATCCAATCCCAATATGATGAGGTTAATAATTTTGTTGTGTGCTTACGAACCTTATGCCAAGGGTCAATTGAGTGCTGCGGGGTCAGTTTTGGGTCGTCGCCATCGTTTTACATTGTTGTGCAAATTAAATTTCAATTTGATTGGCACAGTTTTTGGTTTGGCCTTAAAGCGGCAGCTGCTGGCCCCAACAACAACAAAAAAAGGGTCCAATGGCGCCGGCTGTTTAGACATCTTCTTGGCCTTGGCTGGGATTGGCTTATTTGGTCCTCGGCACTGTCTAAAATTAAAATTACGACAACGACTTTAATGGAAGATGTGCGTGGAATTTGAAATTGAATTTCTTCTTTTGCTTCTTGTATGAAAATGAAATTAAAATACTTATATTTCCACTCATGTTATATGCCTTGAAAATATAGGAAATTTTGTTGTTTTTCTTTTTTGTAATTTTCTTTTCATTCGTTTAATTTTGTTTCGTTTTACTTGCACTTGTCATTTGGTCCAAAATGCATTAAAAAGGGCAAGAAGCCAAGCCAAGTGAAAACCATTTTCCGAGTTAATTAAAACTGAGAAAAAAAAAGGAAAAAAGGGTCAAATTGTGTAGGTAATATTTGATTCAAATTAAAAGTCTTGAATTAACTGAATTAATTCTGTGAAAGTGGCAACAATTTTATTTAGTTTATCAAATCACATTCTATCCGGATAACAATTAGAAATCGAAATCGAAATCATAATGCCATGAACTACTGGGCATTGAATTACCACGTAAAAACAATTATCAAAGCACGCTTCCTATAAATCAAGCAGGCCAAGGACCAACTCAGGACATAGAGGGATACATATAATAAGTAAATGGTGGTCGGTCGTCGCCAGCAGTGGATGGCCTGCCCAGGGGCACTAATTACAATTCAGAACGTGTTGCACTCGAAAGTTGTTGCTCATTCAACACTCGAACCGAGTACTTTCGAGTGCCATAACCAGTGAGAAAGAGAGAGAGAGACAGAGACAGAGAGAGAGAGAGAGAATCGCTTAACATCAAAGTAGCAAATTTTACACACATTCACCCATGCTTCATTTTCATTTGGTCTCCAGGACCTTTCCACCATTTGTTGTAACCGCTCCAGTTCTCCGCACTTAAAGTGTTGTTGTAATTAAATTATGTGCCAAGTGACGTTGCCATAGTCATCGTTGGTTTTTGTTGCCCTCCTTCTTCTTCTTCTTCATTGCCATCTAGGATGTTGTGGCAAATTAAGTTTGCTTTTGTTCTAGATTAAAAAGGCATTGAAATGTCGTCGACGTTGTTTCTCACAGACGCCTTGACTCGTTACAAATTGCTTGAGCTGAGCTGAGCTGAGCTGACAATGAGCTGCGTTGCTGCTGGGCTGTAAGCGGCAGTAAAAATGATGCCCCCGGCTAAATTTAGCTAACTTTGTTAAATTTGTTTTGCCCTTTTGCCACGCACAGAGTCATAGACCTGAGGGTTTTTTTTTTTTGCTGTTGTTGGAGAATGGATATCCTTTAACTTCCGCAATTGGCGCATTGGCGGTGTCACTTGGCTTAGCTTGTGGCAATGAATTGCACTAAAAGTGGCCAGGGAGGCAGGTGTTTAAACAGAAAAAATAAATGGCTGCTGATCTGTAACAAATTTAATTGATTTTTGAATTCAAAGAGAAGTCAGGAAATCAGAGCTATTAGTTTTCAAAATGGGCTGATTTTGGCCATCCGTTTTGCACAGTGGCGCCTTGAGCGGCCGAGTTATGAGTTTGCAAAGTTAAAATTCGAAAAAAGCAATTCTCAAAACTTTCGGAAAACTTTCTAGGTTTAATCGGCGGGGAAAGTTGAATAAATCAGGATTTTTTTTTTATATTTAGTTTTCGAGATTTTAATTTTCTTTTTTCTTTGTATTACAATTTGATTTTTTGCCATAAAAATAATACAGCTCGAATTAATAAATAAATTCCCCAAATCTTCCCAATACAGTGGGAAATTTGTATAAATTTATTTCAGCCTATATGAGAATTGTAACAGTTGGTTTTTGTTAGCAAAATAAATAATAATAATATTAAACAGACTTTGTACATTTACCATTTTTGTTCATTGATGATTCACAGTTGTACAGGGAAACTTTTGTTTTCTTTTGTTAAAAACAAAACTTGTTTATTTAGTTTAAATTTGAGTTAGAGGTTTATTAATTCGTCTTAATCCAAATAAATTCTATTATCACTTGTAGAATTTTATGGCAATGCAATTACTTAAAAGTTAAATCCACTTGACCATATTAATATTGATTAATATTCAGACAGAGTCAAATGGCAACAGTTGTGCCTTGTCTCCTTGTCCTTTTGGGCTTAGTTACCAAACTGTGGCCAAAGTCTGGCAAATTGACACTTGGCCCGAGATAAACATGTCTGATAATAGATTTAATGTGGGCAATTTGGCCATTTTGGGCCACAGCAAAAATACATACAAGGGAGAAAATAATTAACACGCACGTTAGCCTGGTTCTCAACGTTTTTGCCCGATTTCCATTTACCCCTCTCGACTCGACCAACACATCAACCGGGCTAAGCTCTTCTAAGTTTTTGCTGCTTGTTGCTGTTGTTGTTGTTGGTTGAATTGGTGGTGTTTTGGGGGTCTTGGTCTTGGTCAATATCATAACAAGCTTTGGCCAAAATGAGCAGCATGCAAGATATAGAAACAGATACAGTTGAGGTTGAGTGTGTTTGTGTGTTTGTTTGTTTGTATTTCTAAGACCATAATCTTGTTGTTTTATAACTTTTAATACCACTAATCCTTTGTTGTTGTCCTTCCTTATGCCAGTTGTGGCTTGAATAAGCCCCATCCCCCAACACAAACTGTAATTGTGCCCTTGTGTGTGTAGCTTTCAAACAAGTTAACATGTTGTTTCTCGGAAATTGGCCATATCAAATTAAATAGTAAACAATTTTCATACAGGCAGCGTACAAAATTTTGTCTACTGGCTGAATTTTCAATTAGATGGAACAATACATAAAATGCTTGGTCAACTTTTATATATAAAGGATAAAAACAAAAAAACAAAAACAAAAAATAAAAAGGGCAGGGATGATTTGATTTGATTTCATTGTCTTTGGTGTTAATTTGATTGTTTTGCATTATTTGTGAATTATTAAATGAAATAGTTTCAAATTTCTCAAGTTAAGCAGTTTGATTTGATACAATTAACTTGAAATAAATAAATAAATAAGAACTGCTTAATACAGGAAATTTTGGTATTTTCCCAACTCTTGCCTCTAATGTTTGATTGGTGAAGCATTTCTTAGAAATTTAAACAAATATCATCCAGCTGTTTTGGAGGCTATTGTTGAAATAAAAAAGATTCTACCACGTCATTCGCACACGCCACTTTTAATAACAATTAAGGTCGTCAAGTTTAAGTCTTAGTCTTCTCCAAAAATTTTCACATTTCTAAAAATAGATGGAACATCTCAAGGTATAAAAGAGCTAAGTTTTGACTGGAATCGGCACAGATCACTGAAGACAAGAAAACCAAATGCGTGTCTTGGTTGTTATTGCTCTCTTTGCCTTGGTGGCCGTGGCCATGGCTCAACGTTCCGGAGGACGTGGAAACAGGCAGCAAGGAGGACGTGGCCAGCAAGGCGGTCGTGGCCAGCAAGGAGGTCGTGGCCAACAAGGCGGTCGTGGACAACAAGGCGGACGTGGACAACAAGGCGGACGTAGACCACAAGGCGGACAGCAAGGCGGACAGCAAGGCGGACGTGGACCACCAGGCGGTCAGCAAGGTGGACAACAAGGTGGACGTGGTCCACCAGGTGGACAACAAGGCGGACGTGGACCACCAGGCGGCCAGCAAGGCGGACGTGGACCACCAGGCGGACAACAAGGTGGACAAGGCGGACGTGGACCACCAGGCGGCCAGCAAGGAGGCCAGCAAGGCGGTGATTCTCAAGATTACCAGGGTGATTATGAGTATTGAGCTTCAACTCGTACAATATCAGATGCAATTTCATCGCAATTGTGAAATATTTTGGGCTGTGGAAATATTTAATATAATAAAACTGATTATTGCAAAAACAATTTTTAAATATTGATGAATTTTCTTGAATATAAAAATTGAGGCAAAATAAAAATTTATTATTGAATATACTAAGGACTTGTTTTTTTTTTTTTTGAATTTGGCTATTATTTTAAATGAATATTCTTTATCATTACACTAGTAAACACGGTTTCGGATCAGAGAAACTAAAAGCTGTTTCTGATCGACAACTTTATAATGCAATAACTCAAAAACTAGAACCAATCCTAATAAACTGATTTCTGATTTGAGTTCAAGGCAATAAACACTATTAAAAACCATTCTTATCTTCTCTGATCCAAAAGTTGACCCGAATTTGTAAACTTGTGTTATTATTGAATCGAAAAGCTTGAGTTTATTTCTACTTTAAACTAAAGAATGAGAATAAAATTTAAATTTTAAAATAATTAGCCATACTAGAAAAATTCAAAAGCCTTAGTTTTTTAATATTCTTTTTAAAGATATTAATTAAATGATAATACAAATTGTACACCAAATGACAATTTAAATTGCAATTGTCTTGAAACTGATCAAAATTAAAAGCCCAGGCAAATGAAGGGGAGAGTATAAAACAAATCGTCGGCTTAAACAAGAAATCATTTTATTTGAAAAGTTTTATTTTTTTCTTCCCTTTTTTTTCTGTTTTGTTGTTGGTTGTAGGTATTTGTTTGTGTGTGTGTGTGTGAGCTTTATTTGTTGTTTTTGTTTTTGTTTTTGTCTTGTTTTACAACAGCACCCGCACTGTCAACAGAACGACAAAAGGGTAGAGAGAAAAAGATGGAGAATAAATTAGAGTAAAAAAGACAAAGTCAAAGAAGAGGAAGAAGAAGCAAGAGCAATAAGTGAACGAACGAACACAAGCGACAGAGGCGGCGCAAAGCACATGGCTGGCAACAAAGTTAAACTGTAACAATAACCAAAGTCAAAGTTTGTCGGCAAAGTTTTTTGTATTTGTTTTTGTATTTGTGTTGGTCCTTGTCGACATGGCACGTATGTATGTGTGTGTGTGTGTGAGTTTGTGTCGCTGTCAGAACATCTACAGGATACAAATTCATTTCAATTGTTTATGTGCCTGTGTGTGTGTTTGGTAAAATTGCGCTTTTTAAGATGAAACAAGTTTCACGTGACTATTGTTGTTGTTGTTATTGCTGCCGCCGCCGCCAGGGACTGTGCCACGCATACCTGCACTTTTTACTCCACTTTTTACACAGTTTGTTGGTTGCCGTAGGAAAATAAAACAAAAAAAAAAATAAAAGAAAAAAACCGAAAATCAGCAGCAACAACAAACAAGCAAAAGTAGCTACAAAAATGCCAAAGAAATGCAAATAAAACTTTCTTTTCGCAGTGGTTTAGCTTAATGCTTTGGCAGCTGAAATGCCAAACTCAAACCATTTTCAATCCATTACCACAAAAATCAACCAGTTGTTGTTATCTTTAAAATGCGAAAGCAACAACAACAATAACAACAGCATCCAAACAACTGAATGAACAAAATGAAATAATTTTAATTTGAGTCTCAATTGCACCAAATTGAAAATGAAAACCTTTTTCATTCACCCAAAAACTTTTACTCTCTTTACTATTCTCTTTTTTTTATGCTCATTCACAGCACTCAATTATAACCTCAACTTTTTAAAATGAAGCAGTAAAATATTTCAATTTATTTTTGAGTAAAATTAAAGTGAGACTGAAAAAGCAAGATTTTTTTGTTAATTGAAATCATTTAGGTTTATTTTCTAATAAAATAATAAATAGTAAATACTTAACATTAATTACTTCTTTTAATTAATAATGCATAGAAAAGTTTCATCATTTATGGGAATCTTAATTCAAAAGAAATACCTAAATTAGTGATAGTTATCGATCAACACACGATTATGATGATCGATTGGGATCTGAGTCCGCTTGGGGCGCTGCTAACCTAATAAATATAAAAATGATAGTAAGTTAATTGATCTACAATTGAAGCTCTCTTAACTGATCCAATCAATTCTTATAATGAAATATTGTTGATGAAATGTTGCTGCAACTTTAAATAATTAAATTAAAAATCGACTTTCAAAGATTTTATTTTTATTATTTAATAAAATTAGAAATTGGCTGACAAATATGTATAAAAATTTTACCTTTTCTCAGTGTTTAAAATTTGTTTTCTATTTTGCTTGTTTTTTATTTCGAGCAACTTCTGATTTTTTATTTATTGTTATTGTTACACTTACTTACTTAAAAGTAAATAATATCTTGATTTTGTCTATGAATAATATTTGATAAAAATTATTTTTATTTATTTTTGGCCTTGCTGCTGTTTAATTTATAAAATTATTCTTACACATTTAAACAAAGAATAGCCAGCTGTTTTAGCGGGTTTTGTGAAAACCAAAAAAAAACAAAAAAAAAAAAAAAACATATGTTCACCTACGCAGTAACCAAAATTAAAATGGTTTTAATGGCGTCATAAAAATTAGATTCGTTGTTCCGTCTTTGGGTATAAAAGAAGTTGGTCTCGGCATATCAAGCTATCAGTTTCAATTTGAAAATTAATAAGAAAACGAAATGCGCACCTTCATTCTGATTGCTCTATTTGCCTTGGTTGCCGTGGCCATGGCTCAACGTGGACCTCCAAGGCGTCCGCCAGGTGGCCCGCCAGGTGGTCGCCCACCCGTAGACGATGATGAGGACGATGAATCTGAAGACGGTCCTTTAGACGGTCCTCCTCCACGTCCCCCACATGGCGGTCCCCAAAACGGTGGCCCTGACAGCGGTGAGGATAATTCCGTTAGCTCAGAGTCTGATGATGATGAATCTGATGAATCTGGATCCGATGAGGAATAAATTCAATTCGCAATAAACTTCAAAATGCAAGAAAATTAAATAAAAAAATAAAAAATAAAGATTGCTGATTTAATTTACCAAAAAAAAACAAAAAACAAAAGCAATTCAAATGAAGCCATAAGCTTCTTCTGAGGATTTTTGTGCAAATGAAAACTGAAAATTTTGAAATGCCATTGGGACGAGGATATAAGTTGGAATGGTTTGGAGGAAGGAAGGACATTTTAACTTATAAAAATTTCTACACATGATTTCGCTTTATTGCTTTATGGCTCTGTAGTTGAGTTGAGTTGAGTTGAGTTGAGTTGCTCTTTCTCTGTCTCATTTTTTGATTCTTTCATTCTTTTTACCTTGGTGTATCTTTCTGCTTTCGTTACGGCTTTAGCCAGTTATGAATATTTCAAAGTGCTCATGTCTGTTGAAACTTTGACACTATGACTTGACTTTGGCTACGCTTTGAGCTGAAACCCGCATCCGGCTGAGAGTTTGATGCCAATCCCGGTTACCTCAAAACCAGAACTCAACTCAGCTCCCCTTCCGTTACAGTAAACGTCACCGTCACCGTCACCGTCACCCAGATTTTCCCTTAGATCTCCCAAGACACGCACGCACATGTTAACTTGGCGCACTGCTGGGCGAATTGTGCACGCATATCTCTGACATCGTAACGCGCTTACGTTTACCTTGGTGGTGCTGGTTTTTATGACTCCTGTTTATCCCCCCTTCCCTAAATTCTTTTATATGGTGTACCCTTCCCCAATTTATCCTCAACTTAACTCAACTCAGCTCAGCTCAAATCCGAGGACGAGGACGACCCGCTGCGTGAGCTGTGTGCGCTTTTTATGGCACATTTTTATTTGCAGTTGCTTCGATTCTTTTCCTTTTTGTATGTGAAAAAACTTTCACTATTACATTTTTACTCGATTTTCTTCATTCTTTATTTTTTTTTTTTTTTTCCGCTAGTTTTATTTATTTATTTATGTGGCTGCTTATGAGAGGGAAGGGAAGGGAAGAGTGCGTGGCCGTCTACGTTGCGAATCTGTGCGGCATACTTGCCACTTATGGCAGCAATAATAAAAGCAGCAGCAAACACTTGAAGCACAATGGCAAAGGAGCCTCACATGACCCCCATAATAACTTTTGATGATCTTTTGCATGCGCGTGCTGTGAATTGTCAATAAATAAACAATTTTGACGCTCTAAAAATGCTCATGAAAATCTTTTTCACCCAGTTTCCAGAATCTCCTTTCACCTTTCAGTTCAGTTCAGCTCAGTCAGTCAGTCCCTTGGGTTTACTTTGTCTCTTGTTGTAAAGTGTCGGTTGGTTTGGATATTGTCGTCTATGATAAAGATTATTGTGGTTAAGGATACAAGCTTTTAAGACCCTTCAACTTGATTGATTTTATCAAGGTCATAAGGTATAAAAAAAAAGAAGCAGAATTATTATTAAACCTTAACCTATTAAGGTATTTTATTAGCCATTCAAAGAAATACGATCTTTAATTAAATATTTATTTGTTATATCTAAATAAAGACGGGTAAATAAAAATTGTTAAAATTTATTTTCTTTACAATTGTTTCAAAACAAATGAAAAAACTCACAAAAAAATTATTAAAAATCCTCAATAAAGCAAAGAAAAACACAATTTTTGGGGGTGATCTTAAACTTTTGCTGGGTGGTGTATATATACAAGTATAATAAATTCTTGATAGAGTTAAAAAATTCATTGAACTGGAAAGTTTGAAATTAATTGCCATATGTTTTCAGGGGCTTTGTGTTATCCAAACATTGTACACAAGTTTTACTAGCAAAGACAAAAAAATCCCAATTTCATTTTGTGACGTCATCAAGTACAACTTCTTGGGAGTTTCTCATAGTATATAAAGCATTGAGTCTTGAAGTTTGGATATATCAGTTTAAAATATGCGTCTTTTCATCTTTATGGCTCTCTTTGCCTCAAGGATCTCAAGGAGGACGTGGTGGATGCCACAGTTCTCTGCTGATTCTTCCACAGAAGCAACGGCAGACTCTGAATAATTAAAATAATTGAAATGCAATTTTATGTAAATATTTGTAAATAAATAAAATGTTGTCTAAATTGTATATTCCCGAAGACTTTATTCTCTTTTTTAGCATGACAAAATGGTATAATTAAAAACCTTGATCTATTTGAAATTGAGTATTTTTTTTTGTTCTTGTTCCTTTGTGTTGTACTATCAAGTTAATTTCATGTTTACAAAGGGCACAACAATTGTAAGTATTGTGCTGCTGACATACCAGAGAAGCAAATGAACAGTTTATTTAAATGCCACAATCCCAATCGCATTGGAAAGAAGTCAAATGCAGTCATGTGAATAATTCAATATTGGGAACAAATTGTTTTAAGCACGTTTCATTAGATTTCCCATTGCCAATTCTATTGGCATACACACACACACACACACACGAACACCCACAATCAATGACAGTGCTTTAGTTACACACGTTTACAACAGTTTGCTGTATGTAGTAGGAAAATTTAAATTCTAAATAACAAACAACATTGAGCTGCAATATCCAAGCGACTGACTAGCCGAACTAACTGAGTGAGTGAATGACTGACTAACTGACTTACTTGATAGCGGAAATAGCTAGTCTCTCCGAGTCCTGGACCCATTCGCATATTGTTTTGTCAGTGACAACTGAAAGATTGAATTGAACTTTGCATCCGTGCGATGCAGCGAATTTCGTGTGGAGCGCGGGGGGGAGGGGGGGGGGGCTGTAATTGTAAATTGATTGCTCGAGTGTAGCAAATTTTACAAGAATGGCTTGGGTAAAATCAGGAAATCGAAATGGGAATGGCGAAATATGTGGAAGTCAAGCAGCAGTCAGCAGCGACAGCGGCACAGTAGTCACACGATTGCAATGCAATGCGATCAATTTTGGCGCCACTCAATGCGATTTGTCTTGTGTCAGATTTGATTGACAGAGCAGTTTGTTGTCTTTGCCGCCACACAAATGCAAACACACACTCGAAAACACTCCAAAACACTCACACACATACATACTTATAAACTACAAAGAAGGACTTTCCCATCTTCTCCCCCCAGTTAAAAAAAAAGGGTAGAAAATCTGAAATTGAAATTGCCTTATTCATAGTATTGATAGCAGATGTTCAAAAAATAATAGAAAAACTTCAACTCTTACTAAAAATATATATAAATCTAAGCTGCATTTTATTTTATTTACCAGAATCCATTTATATATGTAAGTTATCAAAATTTAAATCTTTGCTTTGCTTGCAGAAATTAAACTATATTTCTACCTTTTATTTGCTTTTGTAGCAGGCCCATTCTATTATCTTATTCTTCCTTCTACTCTCCTTCTTATAGATCAGAGTCTGATAATCAGACAGTCTCGTCTGAGAGCGCTTACTCTTCCATTCTCTCGTGCTTCTTACTCTCTTTTCATATTTTGGGGAGCTATTCAGAATAATCTTTAAATGCCCTCTGAAAATTGTTAATTATTCATCCCACTCTTTGATGATGACACATTTGATTTCAATATTTTATAACCCATATAATATATTTTAGAACTATCGTTTTCAGATCGATTTTCGGAATTTTATTTAAAAAATACTGAAATATCTTCAGTGCATATTCTTTAAAATGATGTATTGATTACTTGAAAAACAATTCTTGAAAAAAGCCTTATTTTAAGTGGGGATCATCTGAAAAACTAAAAAAAAAATCCCTTATTTCTAGAGCCGTCAACTAAAATATTAATGCTTATTATTTTTCCAAATACTTTCTACATATTTGGAATTTAATTGTTAATCGTTTGTCAAACATGTTTATGTTCGTTGCTTGTTATTTTGATAAGGTCACACTAATGATAAATTTAGCAACTTTTGCTTCAAGTGAAATTTTTACAGTAAACGGTGGAAAATTTGCGAATCACTCATGTGCTAACAAAGTGCATAATCTTTTTTGATTTCTGCATTCAACGAGGTATCCAACACAATTTTCTTCAAAAAAATAAAAAAAAAAGAAAGCCATCAAGACTCAAGTGCCTCAAATTTACTTCCGTCAAGCAATTTAGTTTATGTAACGTACACAGGGAGAAAATGGTGGTTTAAAATTAGGTATGAGTGGATTTAATTTAAGAAATTTCACAAACAAATCTTAAAATAAAAAAAGGAAACCGAGTTTTCCTAAAAATTAGAATATTTCCTAAATATTTCTACAAACATTTGATGAGTATGAAAATTTTAATAATAATAAAAATAATATGTGTAGTTTCAAAAATTATTTTCAAAAACATAAATAATAAAAACCTGGCAAAATAAATAAAACAAACGAAATAAAATATAAATTTTAAGAACGTTTCATATTTTATTTTTGATTTTAAATCAAGAACTTCAGCTGTACTGAAAATAATTCCAGTATTTTTGTACTTATTCTTAGTGAGGGTTTCAAGTACGGATTCCTTGATCGTTTTTCTCTGTGTAGTTGTTATTTTTGTTGGTGTTCTTGATACGGCTTTTATATTGTAGTTGGTAAGTAGTTGTTGTATTTGTTGTTAAGTGTGCATTAAGCCCAAGAAAGTGCCTCAGACTCAAGTAACTCGGTTTATTCTTACGCCTCACGCTTTTCATATTGCCTCGGTTTCCTTTGCTTTCCTTTCCTTACCCTTGGTTTGGTTCACGCCAACTTTTACTTCATATTTTGGCAGTTGTTCTGCCTTTTGTTGTTATTCCCGTTGTTTTTTGTTGTCGGCTTTATTGTATTACGTTGTATTGTTGTCGTCGTCATTCCAGTTACTCCACCAGCTCCTTCCCAGCCGGTACGCAGTCTGAGGTTGGAGGAGTTGTCGGCAAACGTCTCCCTCTCGACTCATTATACGCTTAATTTTCGCTTTTCATTTTCAATTGCCATAATTTAGTTTTATTTTTCTCAATTTCTGCTGCGGCTGGGCTCATCCGTACCGCCGTACTACCTGGATAAAAACTTTTCCCCCCACAAACATCTGAAAAGAAAAACATGCGGTAATGGGGTGTTTTTTGGTGGGATGGATTGGCCGGAATAAGGCTAAGCCGGCCGAGTGTCGGCTGCTCTGCTCGGCATATTTTCATTTCAAAACCAAGCTGCGTCTGATTACATCATAAGAAATGCGTAATAATTGCGTTAACATAACGGTGGCCGCATCCAACAGGCCAGGACAGCTGGGCTAGGACCTTTTGCTGAGCACACGCAAACTCACAAACACTGGCTCAATTATTTAAAGGCAGAACAAAATTATAAAAAAAAATAAAATAAAGAAAAAGCCTTGAAATACATAAATTAAGTATTTAATATACCCACTTTTGTAGGCATATAATTTGGTGGGGCCCAGTTAAAAACTTTACAACACATTTTATTAGCATCTTAAAGTTTTGAAAATTTAATTTATTGCATTAATCTAGTCTTAAATGCACAACTCTAATGAATTTATCTAAGGTGTATTGCCAAAGTTCCCAAATTTGTTTTGTAGGGGAGTTTGTGGTGGCGCCACCTCTTGGTGGGAACCAGCGAAACAATCACTATAATCATAAACTAGTCTAAGCTCACTTTGGTAGGCATACGATTAAAATAAAATAATAATATCTCTTTCAACTATAATAAAATCGCAAAAGATCAGAAGAAACTTGAAACTAAATTTCACGCTGCTAAAGTATTTAAAATTAGTTTTATTTTAAAATCTAAATCTAAATCTACAGTTGAATATCTATAGTTAAATTTTAGATAAAAGAAATAACTACAAATTTCTGTTTTTATTTGGCCTTGAAATGAATATAAATTATTTATAGGAATATTATTAAGGTACACTTAAAATTACGATAAAACGATATGAAAAAGACCACAAGTCTTTTGGGGTAAGGTTATCAAAGCAAAGCCACAAAGGATTCGTAATAAAAAAGCAACAACTTTGTGCCAGGCTCAACTTACCATAAATCAGCGCCAATGAAATATCATTAGGAGCCACACCAAGGCACTGCCAGAAGGCAGACTGTAAAATGCAGTCCTATAATATCTAAAAAAAAAAACGTATGCAAAGCCCAGGAACATATCGTGAACATGGCAGGGCCGTTAACTTTATAGCCAAGCCCTTTGACTATTCCCTTCCAAGTTTTTGTTTTGTATAAAAACTTGAAAAATTGATTGAGCGCGTGAATAACAGCAAGTGAAATGCATGAGCAGATACATGTTTGCACATACAAATGTATCCGCTTACTGGCAAGACAAGGAGTTGCTGTTGCTCCCTCAACAAGTATGGCAACAGCAACAGCAACAACGAGCAAGGAGCAACACGATGGGGCACCTATAAGGCAAGAATAAACTGCATTTTGCGCATTTGTATGCCAGGAGTGCTACAAAGAAAAATAGTTGAATAGTTAAGAGAGAGAGAGAGAGATAGGTGGATTGGGGGATACCCAAGGAAAATACACAAAGTCTAAAAACACAGACACAGAGTGTAAGTATCATTGTGATTCCTACTATTTTACGTACATATGCAACTACCTTAAACCACATTCCCCTACCCCTCCCCCTCCCCATCCGCATAAGCAGCACGTAGCATTGAAGCAAAAACACCACGTAGCATTATCGATGTAATCACCGGATAAGCTAACAAGTTACCAGGATTTGCACCAGGCAGTAGCAGTTGCAGTCAGACAAACCGGCAAAGCGTGTGGAAAACAAAAACTTTGCAACCAGCATTTTATAGTTTCTCAGTCGATAGTTTTAGTGAGTGTGTTGCACGTGGATTCAGGATTTATACATTGGTAAGCAGTTGTCGTTGCTCTTGTTGTCTTTGTCTTCTGGATTCGTTGTACTAAAAGTATTTAGTATGGATAAACTGTTTGATAACTGAAAAATAAAAAATAAAAAACAAAAACACCTTGTTCATCATTTATTGATATTGAAAATATTTATATTGCAAAGCATTTGTTTTCACACTAATCAAAGTTTTGCCTGGGTGGTAAACTGGGTAAAAATTTCTTTTTAGAACATCTTAACAGTTCATTTGAGTCCTATAATAAAGGCTTTTTTCAGGGACCCTAACAATTAAGAGTTTTATTTTTAAAAATCACAAATAACAATTATTTTTGCTTTTTTTCTAGTTCATCTAAAATAATAGTTATTTTTGAGCTTTATTCATTAAAATCAAATTTAATTAATAGTTATTTATGATATTTATTCATTTAAATCAATAATAATAATTATATTTGATCAAAAAGAATAAAAATTATTTTTATTATTTTTATTAATAACTATTAAATTTAATTTATATGAATAAAGCTGAAAAACAACTATTATTTTTGATTTTTAGTATATTTATTGCAAATCCTTTTGAATCCTGTTTAAGGATTTTTTTTTTGAAGATCTTTGAATTTTTATAGTTTCATAAAAATAATAAAACAAAATTATTTATTACAATTTTCCCTGCATTTTTTAAATCTTGGTTATTAGGAATTTAAAAAATCATTATTTATTATTGTTGTATTTATTATATTATGCCCAAACTTCTTTAGCTTTAGTTCTCTTACATAAAAGTAAAGTATTTGTTCATCTAGTTTCTTAAACTAGTTCTTAATTTAGTTACAAAGTTTTAGAATTATTTCTGTGTGATCTTCAAATAAGTTTGTACAAATTAATTAATAAGAAGTGAGTAAAAAATCGGTTCAAAAAATGGAAAAAATTAAGGCCTTCATTTTCTCTACAGGATTTTTTTATAAAACAATTTCCAGAAATTATCAAGCTGGAAATTTTAGATATTTGCACATAATTCAAACCAGAAAATGTTCTCCAAAATCGAGTTGTACTTACCATAACATGAAAATTTATTGCCACACTTGAGAAATAAAAATGAAACTGCAAATATTTAAACTATAAACTGCCGTCATATACATCTATGTGTATCTACTTATTTCGTATGTATGACAAGAAAAACAGCAAAGAAAATTGGTATATGTATATATGTATATATAAATATATTGCATATCTATAGACCAAGAGCATGCAATGGCCAAGAGAAAATATCAGTGGGTTGGCCAAAAGTTGCTATGCTTCGTTTTCCTTTGTTTTGGCCTTCTTTTTAGACAATATAATGTTGGCTGCTTTTGCTGTGATGGGCCAGCAAACGAGCGACCGTATCAATTTCTTGGTAACTTTAAACTAAATAAAAATCCCAAAAAAAACAAAAAGGAACCATACACATAAGGCTGGTTGGCTGCGCTTCATGTCCATAATATCAAATTTGGGTTCCTAGACGAAAAAAAAAGAAAAACAAAAAAAAAAGAGAGTGTTGCAAGAGTTGCAACGAAGCCAAGCCAAGCCAAGCCAAGGATTCCCCTGATGCAGACGCTTAAGAAGTTTCAGACATGAAATCAATTTGTCTTCCACCTCCCACAAAAATGAAAATGGCTAAAAAACGGAAAACAGCAAATGGCAGCCAAAAGAAAGGAGGCACCACAGTGGTTACAAAAATTCATATGTACATATCTATGTATGTATGTATGTATGTATGTTTGTATGCATGCAACGTGGCAGATTCTAGCTGCTACAAAGGCACACTCAGTCATGTGGCAACAACAGCCCTGTACCACAAACAGCAGTTGCTATTTTTTGGTGTGGCAATAACTTGTGTTTTTAGTTTACTCACACTGCTGGGACTCGAAATTTAATTTCATAGTGCGTTGGCGTTCTTATTATTATTTTGCATATAATAACTAAAGAAATGGCTGAAGAGCAAAAAACCAAGCTCATAAGCCAAGCCAATAACTGCTGGCTGCCGATTCCTGGCAATGTTTTAGCACCACGCCGGATTGAACGCTAATTGTGCAATCGCATCAAGGACGATTTGGCTGCACTTTCCACATTTGGCGCACAAACTAACCAGTGCCACCACCAGTCCCAAAATCAGAGGTGTGAGGAATGGAATGATGGCATAGTTCATGGCAGGGCTCATTGGGGTCTGGTTAATGCCTCATCAACTTTTTGACGTTTGATTGAGGTGTGCTGCACACACACACACACACACATCCATTCACTCTGCAATGCAATCAACAATTGAGCTCATCAATGCATTTGATGATGATGACGATGATGTCGATGATGATAGACCAGACTGATAGTCAAACAGACAAACATACAAATCCAAATGGCTTAGTATAATTGCAAGTGGCTTAAATGCCACAATAGACCAATAATGGTAAAAGGTAAACTCTAAAAAAAATAAAATACCACAAAATCAGTTGAATTTTAGTTCAAGTATAGCATACTTTTTGGCAGTAGTTTTTAATCAACAAATATTTCCAATTAGAATAATTATAATTATTCGGAATTTACATACAATTTTTGTAGTAGTCCTAATGGGAACTGTGGCATTTGGTCTGCATCCACCACGACCACCTGGGAGACCAACGGATGGCCCAAATTTAAACTGATATATCCAAACTTCAAGACTTAACGCTTTAAATACTGTGAGAAACCCCCAAGTAATTGTACTTATTGACGTCACAAAATGAAGTTGGAATTTTTTTGTCTTTGCTAAGTAAACTTTTCCACTCTATTTGGATAACACAAAACCCCTGAAAACATATGGCAATTATTTGTTTTCGAAAAATTCCAAGAAATGAATAAAAACCTTAACATTATAAAGTTGGAAAAAATTTGTGTTTAATTTGGCTTATATTATTTATTAGTCCACAAATATATAGAACTGCTTTTGACGCATAATCAAAATAAAAGTTAAAATACGCTTTTTTTAAATCTTTCATAATTTCAAACTAGTCTGCCCATCTATTATTTTAACTCTTTATCTAATTCTACATAATATTTTTTATAATTTTAGAATTAATATTGTATCAGTATATTTTTAAAATTAATATAATTCAGATTGTTGCATTAGTAAAAATAATAAATAAATAAAAAAAAATATAAATAGAGTTTTTTTTTAAATTTGTTGCTCTGCAATTGAAAAATTCTTCTGGCCAAAAAATATATAGAAAATGATAGTTTGGATTCCGAATATATTAATGGCTTAACCGTCATATTAAATACAAAAAAACGGACTTTATACGGGAGCTTAAAAACTTCAATAAAATATGACGAAAAATTTGGACTTGATGGGGAAAAGTTTCGTATGACATTTTGTTAAAATAAAATATATAAATCGTGTAATTATTATAGACTAAAACTAATATTCGGGCTGATACTTTTAAAAGAGAATTCTTCATTGTTAAGTAAATTGTTTGTGGGAAAACATTATTCAGCCATGGCTAATAAAAGTATAAATAAGGCAGTCAACTAAATATATTGGTAACCAAAAATTAGAAGAATTTTCATTATGCACACATACACACACAGATACACACACCAAGTGGTTTATTATCACATGTAATTTTGTTACAATATGAAATTCGTGTATGGAATGGAAACGACCAACAAATAACAACAGTCTGGTCAAGTAAATTTTCAACTGATTTAATCTATTTTTAATATGTGAAAGGGGTTTGGTTTTTTTTTTGTTGTTGTTTTATTTTTGGTTTGGTTTGTTGTTTGTTGTTGTTATTGTTATTGCTTACAGCTTTTAAATAATAAAAATAAAAATATCATAATTGAACAGGCAGGCAGGCAGGCAGGCAGGCATGCGTTGTGCACAATGTTCGCCATTTGGTTGCCGTTGCCTGAAGGCAGCAACAACAACAAAAATAATAATAACAAAAACAGCAACGTGTAAACATGTGTAAGCTCTGCTCAATCTTGCTGTTGTTGTTGTTGTTGTTGTTGTAGATGTGGCCGGCATTGCTGTCTGGTAAACCAAAATTGTTGCTCGTTTTCCACATGAATCACTTGCATCATCACTACATATATGCCAGCAGTAGCCATACAAACACACACACACACACACACAAATACTCCACAACATTTGCCATAATATGAGCAATAAAGCACATATCCACACACACAGACACACACACATGAGCCATGACTGCACTTTGTAAGTAGCTTTTAATATATTTTACCAGAGGCCAACATGTCCAACAGGAATAAAAAAAAAAAAAAATACATTTACCCGCCTGTCTACTTGGCCAGCAAAGCCTGAGTTGCCTTTTATATGTGGGTAAAAATTGGATTAAAATTAAATATATTTATTTATATGTATGGACGTAGGTGTACAAGCATACAAACATACATACATACATATAAGTAAAATGAATTAAAATCCCCCAAAAAGTGCAAAATTAAATAAAATAAAGTTCCGGTTTTAAATCAGAGCAAGTGAAAGAGAAAGAGAAAAAGCAACTAAGTGCAATATATAATGCAATAAAATTAGTTGGAATTAAGTTGAAAATATTTGAAACTATTTTTTTATATTTTTTGTATTTTTGTAACTTGAAGGAATTCAAAAAGAATTAATTAAATTACAATTTATTTAAAATATTGATTATTCTTTGACTAAAAGGCAATAATTAAATTTTAAATTAAAATGAATATATATGGAAAAAATAATAATAATTTCAATTTCTATAGAGAAATCTACGCAGAAAATAAAATCACTTTTTTTTTGTGCTATAAAATTTCATGAATTAACGAAGCGATTTTAGTTTCCGACTTTTGTGGCAGATTAAAAGCTAGGCTATTTTTTTTTTAAAAAAAAGATCAGATTAGATTAACATAAATGAGGCTATACTTTAGCATTAATTTTATTTGAAAATACTTAGACTTACTCTTAAAATGTTGCTATTAAATGTTTATAATTTATTTATCATCAAATTGAAGTATGGTCAATTTCGCATTGAATTTAGAGGGGGGTGGGGGGCAATTAACATTCTCTGACATTTATGTGTGTGTGTGTAAGTTTGCTTAGCTTTGCATTTCCTTTTACACCCTGAACATTTTAGCTGACGTTTGCAATGTAAAATTTAAATGTCCCCCTTTCCTCAAATGGACAATATTTGCACCAATATTCAAATTCAAATGAAAATTACCAAAATTTACACCAATTAAATTAAAGTTGTTCTTGTTGTTGTTGTTGTTGTTGTAAAGGACCAAAAATGTTAATATAAATGACATTTCAATTGCATGATGTGCATAAAATTTGATTTATGACTTCAGTGCGTATACGTAATATTCTCTGTCAATAAACTTTATTAATTTGCAATTAAAACGTTGATAACTCAAATATGTAATTATTATTGCTTTAAATCAATATTAGGCAATATGATGAATTAATTCAAAAAACAATTGAAAAAAGAAGACACAAAAATAAAAATAAAATAAAAAAAAGTAGACAAGAGACGCAAATTTAATGCGCGGGTTCCTATGACAAATGCTTCTAATGATAAATATACGGAAACGTTGAAACATTTTGCCAACGCCAGCAAAGACGGAATATCGCTCAACCTTGCTGCAACCACCACACACACACACACACACACACACACACAGAGAGTCGTCTACACCCACAGATGTGAAAATGGCTCGCGGCTTTGGCCCTGGCTCTGATTTATGTCCCAGCGATGATGGCAAGGGCCAGGAGAGCGGGGGGAGGCGAACCCAGTCCTGTTACCAGCATCATCGCATCGTTCGAGTGTCGGCAGCAACAACAGCAACTACATTTCTTTATTTATTACCATGCTGTGTGCTTCAGTGTCACTCCGCTCCGTCTGGTCTCGTCTGGTTGGGATGGTTGGGATGGGGTGAGGATTCAGACGACGACGACGACGACTGTTGGTGTTAACCTGCCGCACCGGCGGCAACGGCTGATCCGCCAAACGCCGCGGGTGACAATTGAAATTATGGATTTTATGTGTCATAAGCTTTTATTGATGCAACAATCAAATATTTATGATGACAATTCCGTCGACAATGATGACGATAAAAATGCTTTCATGTTTCTCATCCCCCCCCCCCCCCACCTCTCCCACTCCCTCTGCCTCATCCACCCTTAAGGACTTTATCGATACTATTGCTGTTGTTGTTGTTGTTGCCATTGTTATTGCCGCTCAAGGCCGTTTAATGCAGTTGAAATGGTTGTTGGCAAGTGTATCTGATTGGTTATACTCAGTTTTTTATAGTTCATAAATCAATGGAGAAAAGGAATATGCAAATTTGTAAATTCAAAAATAATTACGCATTTAATCTCGTCAAAGATTTCAACTAAACTATGCCTAATTAATTTATTGCTTCTGTGGAAAAATCAACAGCAATTGTAAGACAAATTTAAACTGATATATCCAAACTTCAAGACCCAATGCCTTTTATACTATGAGAAACTTCCAAGTAGTTGTACTTGATAACATCACAAAATGAAATTTGTTAATATTTGGGGGTTTTTGTTCTACGAAAATTTTGCTGTATTTTTGGATAACATATGGCAAATATTGGGCAAATCTTAAATGGAATTTTATGAATTGAAACCAGTTTTATAGACAGATGTTTCCGATTCTTAAAGTTACCAATGAGACATATTAAGTACTGAGCAACAAAGAATTATAATTCTTTGATAGAAAAAAACGGAAATCATATTTGGATTGAGCACACTGGAGAGCATAGAGAATAACTCAAATTACCAAGAAAGCTTTTTTGTTGTAGACCTGTGTTATTGAAGTTGCATTAGTTAAGGTTTGCATGAGAACTAAACAATCAAACAGAATCAACCTTATATTTTTTTCTTTTCCAACTATTCGTGCAATAGCCAAGTTCAAATAAATGGAATCGCTGAATTTGGCAAGGAGGAAGTGCATCCATTATCCTTAATCCACTTATGTGCACTAATGTCTTCTATATGAATGTGTTGGAAAATTTTAGATTTTTCCACTTGTCTATTCTTTTCATGGCTTGGAGTTGGTCTTCCGTTTACATTTTGCATTTTCCACATGCAACATTGTCTTTTCTTTCTATAATTTTGTTTTTGTTGGTATTTTTTCATTGTGCTTAAATACACTAAACGCTTAACCAATTTAACAATAGCAAATAAAGGCAAAATATTCAGTTTGTTAACCAAATCCCGCACAAAACGTTAAAAAACAAAAAAAAAAGTATAAAAACAAAGGCTGAATTTTTAAATTGAATGCAATATAAAGTAAATAAAGTATTTTTATAAAATAAAAATGCAACAAGGCTGGAAGCATTTTATGTAAGCATATATTTTAAATGTTAACAATAAAAAAGCCAAATGGCAAATAAAAAAAAAAAATAATAATAAAATTGAAATGAAAGAGAAATGAGGATTTTTATTTAGTTTGAAGACGAAGCTTAAATACTTTTTAAATTAAAATAAAAATCAATGATTCAAAGTTTATTTTTAACAGGAATATTTTCTTATATCGACAAATTTTTGTATATAAAAAGTAAAATAAAAGAAATCAACGTTAAGTTATAGAACAAGAGAAAAAATTGGTTCAGCAGGATGGTCGGTCAGTCAGTAAATAAATGTGCCTATATGAGTATGTCTGTGTGTGTGTGAAAAAGCCAAACAAATGTTCAAGCAAACAAGCAGCCAGCATGCGAACAAACAAACAAACAAACAAGCAAGCAAACAAACAAAGAACAAAAAGTGGACGGCACCTAGAAGTATGCTACATTGAACGCCAGGATATGCCGCGGGTCGTCAGGACACGCCAGGGCAATGGTGTTGCCATTCAAACAAAAACCGCTTAAAACACTTTACTATCGCATTTGGAATTGTTCAAATATTTTGTTGCAACTCTGCTGCATTTTTAGCTCAGTTCCAGCTCAGTTCCTGCCACTGCCGCCCGATCCCCGATCCCCGATCCCCTCCCATATATTTTACTTTTCCTGACCCATTCACATCCATGTATGCCCTGCATCCCTTGCGGCGTTTATGCCGCGTATTTTTCCAACAAACACAAACAATTAAAATCCTCAAATATTTGCGCGAATTGAGAAAAAAGTAATAAAAAAAAAAATAAAAAAAAATAAAATCCACTGCATCTGTAAGGCCCACAACAAAACAAACAAACGAAAAATTTTGGGAGCTACCGCAGCCCCTTTAAATGAAACAAATACAAAATAAACTAAAAGATTAAATTGGATGAGTTCAAGACTCATGTAATGGAATATATCGAAAATGTCCAATTAATTTTATTTCTTTCACCTGATCATCAAAATTAACTCAGTATGATTTTTCAAAATTCTTATTAAAAGAACTATAAACGTTTATTCCCTTCAGACTAAGAATTACGTAATTATAGATCATCTATGGATTTATCGAAATAACGAAAAAAAATTAATTTTTAAAAAATAAACTAAAAGATTAAATTGGATGAGTTCAAGACTCATGTAAAGGAATATATCGAAAATGTCCAATTAATTTCATTTCTTTCACCTGAAATAAAATCTTCAAAATTAACTCAGTATGATTTTTCAAAATTCTTATTAAAAGAACTATAAACGTTTATTCCCTTCAGACTAAGAATTACGTAATTATAGATCATCTATAGATCATCTTTTTAATTAACTACAAAAGAGAAAGTTAATTCATTTTATGGAAATATTTTATATGATTTATAAAGAATGAGCAATTTAAAGCATTTGCATTATTTTGTTTGCAGGATATTGTTACCAAATTCCTTTTACAAAGGTAAAAGTATTTATATTTTTTGTATTTCCCTCGGGGCATCAATATTTTTATTTGTATAAATTTATATTTGTATTTACCAGTGCTGTAAACTGTTTAAACAGTTAGTTGAAACGTTGTCAAAGCAGCTGATGATTTGAATGGGTGAGATTTAAAAGTTCTATTTTAGTTTTTTTTTATGCAAACGATTTTTTATATTGTTGTTTTTTATTTTGGCATTATTTTTATTGTGGCTAAGCCACAGTTTATGCGTATGCGCAGGATATTCTCTTAGATGTGCAAACATTCGGCAGTTGCAGCTGTTCTAATATTGACACAAATACTTGTAGGCTTTTGTTTTTTGCTGTACACAACTATTGTATTTTTTTTCTTTTTTTTGTTGATTTGCAACCTGTTACAAAATGGCTGCCGCATTGTCAACAACATGCACAGACAAGTTGAGTTTTTTTTTTTTTAGCTGACTTTAGTTATTTATTAAAAGTTTTTTACGAATAAAAATAAAATATCGAGTTTTAATAAATTAAATCGAGTTACAGATATAAGATCTAATTTCCTTTAATCTTTAAAAACAAAAGTTACAACGTTACAAACAAGCGGATATTTTGTAAATCTATGTATGAGTAAGTCAACGGTTTCCTGTGCATTCACAACAGAGTTGCATTTACATTTGCACATAAATATGTGAAATGCATCAGAATTGTGCATTTTCTTTGACAGTTTGTAGTTGTCTAAAGTAAAAGTTAAAGGTTCTTCTTGCCTGAAAATTGGCATGGAAATGGAAATGGAAATGGGAATGGAAATGGGAATGTGAATGGGGCATAACCAGAGACGACATCAAATCATTAGCAGTGCATGAAGCGTGAAACCAGACAGACATGCAGATGAATTTAAACTATTAGCAAAGAGTAGATAGGTACAAATTCTCGGAAAGGGAAATGTGTAGACCAAAGTATGAGAATTTTGTCGTGGAGAGACAACAACGATAGACACATTGTAGTTGTTATACCATTGCCAGGTTTCTGCTCTGACTGTGGCTTTCGTGTATTATGTTCTGCTTGACGTAACTGTACTTTGTGGTAAATGAAATCTTTGGTTGCCGCCACCAATTCCCCCTACTTCATTGTCTGCCTTTTTCCCTTTAAATGCAAGATGCAAATACAAAGATATTTTTTCCATTTTACCTGGAGTAGTAGTAGGACCAAAAACCAGATTCAGATCCAGATCTAAATCCAGAAAACCAGAAAAACGCAACAATGTCACACAAATTATTCATTTTATGCTCGTAAATATAACAACCAACCTGTACATGTGTGTGTGTGTATTTACATACAGATGTACAAGCAAGTACCAAAGCCACAATATAAATAGCTGCCAGTTCACATATTTGTAACTACCTAAATACAAAACCAGCAGTCCCGGCAAATAAATACACACTGCCAATTGCACTGCCAGTTAGTTTTTTTTACCTATTTTATTTTATTTTATTTTATTCCTTTTTGGTTTGCATCTTGTGTTGTTGCTGGCGTTGCCTGCCATCATTTGACCAACAAAATACACAACAAAATATTTGCATTTACATTAACACACACACACACACACACACACATTTTCGTTGTAGATATTTGTATTTGCATTTATTCTTTCAAAATTGTTTTACAGCTGCAGCAAATCAAGCAACTTTCATACATATATGTATAAGATGAGATGGAGATGGAGATGAAAGAGACAACAATGGGTTAAAATTCAAATCCAGGAATTGTGGTTTTTGTGTGTTTTAATATTCTCTTGCCATAATAAATAGGGTTTTTAGTATCCATTTGGTGGTTAGAAAACTGGGTTACTAAGCTTACGTAGAATTCAGGGGCTTAGTTAAATTAGAGACCCTCTAATTTTGATCACCTATTTAAAATTAATGATATTTTTAAAATTTATTTTAGGAACTTGGATACTCGATAATATTTGATTGGTTCGGCTGATATTTGATTCATCAATACAAAAATATAGGGAAAGAGTATTCATTGTTGTGTCGGCTACGCTTTTTAACTAAGCCACAGGTTTGTGGTTTCATTTTTAGTCACTTTTAAAATAATATTTGAAATAAATGTGGCATTTTATTTGCTTAATAAAATTGAGAGTAAAAGTTGGTACTTTTATAAAATAATCTTACCTTTTCAAATAATTAACTTTAACCCATGGGGAACAAAAAGATTAGCTATTCAATATTTGTTTTCTTTTCATATGTATTTTTGTTTATTTTGGATTTATTTCTCAATTTTAATCATTTATTTTTTTTGTTTTTTATTTTTTTTTTCAGTTTCTGTTTTTCGATTTTACAATACTAACATTTTATGTACACCAAACATAAATTAAACTATTGTATTTTGCTTGTATTTCGATTTCGATCATTTTCATTTTGAATTTAATTGGCTTATTTTATAATCCCACAACTTTCATAGCATTCAATTAGTTTTATTTAGCAAATTTTATTTTTGGTTTTATGGTTTATTTGTATTCCCTCAATGTTCTGTAATATTTCATTTTTTTTTGTTCTGTATTTTTTTTGGTATTTGCTTTTTAATTCATTCATATTCTCTGATTAATTCTGACTTTTGATAATATTGTAGACATAGCGTAGACATTTAATGCTTTACGATGCTGATTGAATTTTATTTTTTCTTTAGTTTTATGCAATTTTTATGTTATGTTATGTAATTTATTTGAAAGTATTTATATATGTATATTTTTTTTGTTTTTGCTTTTGTGCCTTAATCAACCTGTATGTATGTATATTTTCGTCTTTATTTTTTTGTATTTCGGCCACTTAGATTTTCTTTTTGCTAAATTAATTTAAATACCTTTGTTAAATTTTGGTTTTCAAGTTTGCCTTAAAAACATAACTTTGATTCACTATGCAATAAGTATTTTTATTATATTTTAATATTTAAATTTTTCCAAAAAAAAAAAAATTATTTTGCTTTCACTCACTTACAATTAATTATATTTATCATATAAATGAAGTATGAAATTGCATTCCATTTATATTTGTTGCTCATTTTCATTAATACATTTCTGGTACGTATATACGAGGAGATGGGTGAGAGAGGATATCATTTTAATATCAATATTTAATATTTTATTTATAATTTTGTTTTATTCGTTTTTCTTCTTTTTTTTTTTAAATTTTCTCTCTATTTATATGTGCGTGTATTTTAACTCCTTGGGATTTTTCATTTTGTTTCACACTTTTTTCATTATCGGTATTTTTATATTGTAGATATATATAATTTCAATATGTAAATACTTGAGCTTAAATATTTCGCATTTTGATATATCAGGATATGACGATTATATTAAATTCTATATGAACACATACACACGCACACACACACACGCACACACACACAGTTTATGTAATTTTTGCAGTACCTTTTCCTATATTATTTTAAGTATTATCCAAAAACAAAAAAAAAAGTTTTCTGCTTTTTATGCTTTTGGCACATTTCATTTGTAAATTTACACACTTCATTGAAACATTAAATTGAGCTTCATTCATATTAGAAAATTCAAAATGAAGATAAAACAAGTTAAAATTGAAAAAAGCATAAATTCATTAAATGCAGAGATTCTCATTAAAGTATTTAATAGAGGGCAGTTTCCATGATTGCCTAAAGATATGGCAGTAATGATTTTATTAGCCCCATAAATTCCTAATTTTATTTTTTGATTTTGGAAAATAAAAACAGAATACAGAAAAAAAACATTTTCAAGATATGCATGTGTTTTACAATAAGTCTACAATTTAACAAGAGTTGGAAATGAGTAATAATAAAAACAAAGGCATAAAAAAACAAAACAACAACAATTAGTAGTAACAACAACAACAACAAGAAGTGTGTTGAGATCACTACAAGTGCAAATATTTACATTTATTTATTTTATATTTAATTTATGAATATTTATACATTTCATTTGGTTTTTATTTTGCTTTCAAGCTAAAATATATACAGAAATATATTGATAACGAATGACTTATAAATATATAGACCAAAAAAAAAATATATATATATTTATATTTAAAAAAAAAATACATTCACACAACAATCAAACAAAACATTTATTTCTTTTGTATGTTTGAGTTCATTTAAGCTTTTTACCATATCTATAGGTTTTTTTTTGTTGCCCATTTATTATATCTGTATTTGTTTTTTTTTAGTTGAACTTATTATATCTATTTAGTTTCTAGTAACGCGTAAGCCATTCAAAAAGAGCCAAACCATAATTGGTTTCTACAAGATTTTTGTTAAATTTTATTTGAATTTTTTTGTTCAGTATTTTTTTTTCACTAACGAGGTAACATTTAAACGCGTTTTTCACTTAATTCCTATGACACTTTATATAATTTTCATTCGGTTTTCACACATATTAATATGTGGGCATACATAGATTTACGTATTCTACGAATTTATTTATGTATTCCATTTCCCTGTGCTCTCTCTCACTCCTCAATTGGAAAAGCATACTAATTTGAGGGAAAATGGGCTTGTGTTTAATTCATTAGTCCCCTTTTCTTCTTTATCTATCATTTTGCTGTTGCTGTTGTTGTTGTTCTGAATGCTGTGGTTGTAGGCAATTAGAATTTAATTAAGCTATAATAATAATCCCTCTCTGCGTGCTGTTGTTGTTGTTGTTGTTAAGCTTGTTATACTGGATCTCTTTATTACCAAGTTTGTATTAATTTTACCCTCCAACAACAATTCCATATCCATTTGTCTTTGAATTTGTTGGCTTCTTGGAATACAATGAATCCCATTGTTTATTTTGTTGTTGTTGCCTCTTGTGCCTTTTGTTAAACAGTATATTCTTGTTCCTCTTGTTGCTGCCATTGCTGATGTTAATAACACTAATAACGGTAATATGAATATCCTCATGGATGCTGTGAATATAACAGCCCCGCCAGGAGCCGCCTCCACACTGCCCAGTTCCGCATCGGTAATGCGTTCCTTATAGGTTCGACCATTTTGATTGCGTGAACCATCTTCGTGACGATTCTCTTTTAATACAATTTCATGCCTCTGCATTTATTTATATATAAAGGGAACAAATTTCAACCATTCAGAAAATTAAGAATTTGATAAAAATTATAATATATATAATATTGAAATAATTGACTCACCGTTACTTCATTGAGATCTTCATCACGTTGATTTTTTTTGCCAGGTCGTTCCATTTCTACACATATAGAAAAATGAAAGGAAATTAATAATTATTTAATTTTATTTTAATAAATTAAGCAAATTATCTAATAACTAAATTAAAATTTAGAGTTATGGCTGTTGGGGGCTTCATTAATACTTGGAAGATCTTTTTCCATGTTTACCAGAAAACGAATTTTTTTTTGCAAACGAAATTTAATAAAAAAAAAGATATCGACAAAATTTAAATTAAGTTTTGAAAGGTAAAAAAGGAACTTTTAAATAGCGCTACGAGATTTTCGGACAACAATTTATTTACGTCGTAATATCTATCGGAATATAGCCAAAAACATTTTTTTTGCTTTTTTGAATTAGAATTACTCGAAAACCTAAAGTGATGAAGAGATTCTGGAATCAGTGCCTCAAAATCTTTTAGAAAAGTTGGGTTGAGTTTGGTTTTTGATCGGCCTGTGTTTTTATGGAAATAAAGTATAAAAAAATGCTTAAAAACTTGCTGCCATCTGTCGGCCAATTCGGGAAGTATTTACCTATTATATTCGTGATTATCCATGTATATAACTCACCATAAAGCCGAATTGTGCCCTCGGTGTCGCCAATACTATTCTTCGATATGCATTTGTAGCCACCAAAGTCACTGGCCTGAAGTCGCTTAATGTGGAGGACCATTTCGACAGCATACATGTTATTCTCTTTTTCGGTAAGGGCATAGCGATCGCCGGCAATAATCATTTCACCTGCGGCAAGGAAAATGCATACGTAAGCGTACATAAAAACCAAAATGAGTTTCTAGCTTAAAGTTCTAAACAGACGACCACACTGAAGTTGACTTTGACAAGAGAAAGACGAAGAGAATGAAAGGACTACCGCGAAGACCACATTGATGATGACATTTGTGAGTTGTGTGTGTGTGTGAACCTGAACTACTGCTGGCAGCAGGAGTCACCATTTCCATCACCAGCATTGTGGCTGTCACGTTTGCAATATACGTCAAATGCACTTGACAAAAATGTGCGAATGGCGCTGATGTCAAATAAAGGAAAATGCCGTGAAAAAGGCAGCTAGATGTAGTCGAATGAGGAAATGTGAAAATGGATGAATGAATGAATGAATGTTGGTGGTGGTTGTGGTGGTTGAGTTTGAGGGTGGACAACAAAATATTTCACGTCAGCATGGCACAGGGAACACGAACCAAATAAAGACAAATTGCGGTATTGAAAGGTTTATAAAGTTTAGACTCTTTTCTTTTTTATTATTATTATTATTTTGGTTAGCTAAGAAAATTCACAGTTTCCTTACTCTTGTCATCAGTGGGCCGTTTAGAAAAAAAAAGAAGCTCTTAAGTTTAAACGCTTACCATTCTCACGCTGCCAGTAATTGATGGCCTTTGGGGATGCCTCGACATTGCAAATTAATGTGACATCCGTTAGGACTGGGGCGCCCACCAATTGATTTGGCACTTGAACCAACGGATGAACTATGATTAGAAAAAAAAAAAACAGAAACACCAAATCAAATCAATTAGTCATCATAAAAATGTTAACCCAAACTCTGTGATTTTAGTGCCCGGAGATTATTTGTTAACTGCTGAGATGGACAGACGGACGGACAGACTGATGTGATTTTAATTGAAAATGAATTATTTTCTTTTTAGAGGGCAAAATCCAATTCCATTTTCTTTCTCGATTTGAAAAAGTATTTAAAGTTTATTGACAAACTGGCCAGGTAGGAAATAATTTGAATTGCTTCAAGTGAATATTATTTATTAAAGTATGCCTAATTTTTTGCTGTTTTCTTTTTTCAGTTAACAGAAAATGCAATTAAAGTGCCAATGAACCTTTGGAAAAGCGTATCGAATCTTTGGCATATCGATAAAATTTGTTGTTGCTGCTGTTGCTGCTGTTTTGCTATCAACCAGCCAAAGAACCAAGGACCTAGCCAGTCAGTTAGCCAGATTACCAGCCACAGCCATCATTGTTTTTGGCTTTTCAACTTGGTTAGGTATTGTTTTATTTTCTTTTTCGGTTTCACTTTATTCTTCCTATCCTTCAATCGGGTAAGTCAGAGCCGGAGCCATTGCCGTAGAAACATAGACGTGGCCGTAGTTCGTTGTCGTCATCGTTGTTGCTTGGTGCCGTGCTGTGCACTCGTTTGGTTGCGCTCAACCGTTCATTATTGGTCAATTTATTGGATTTGTGCATGCCCTTATGTGGCATGGAGCTTGTATGGAGCGTTCAAATAATGTACCATATGTCATGTATTTTGTCTGTCAATTTGTCCATTTTGTCTGTCTGTTTATTTGGTTTTGCTTTTGCTCCGTAATCTCAGATTATTGGTCTCACCATTCCTCCCCCATCAAAATAAAGATCTTGTTGTTTTTTTAGGTGTGAGACCAACCACTGACTAACAGTTATTGCCATTTCAATTTGGCCATAATGGAGTTTTACAATCAACAAGCCAACTAACCACTATCAACTTCAATTTGGCAAATGCGGCGTATGAGTGATGTCTACAGCATTTGTGCCCCATTCAATGGAATACAATTAAATACAATTTTCTGATACATTTTTTGTTTTGCTCTTTATTTAATTTGTGCTTGACAAATATTTATCCATATTTGCAAATATTAATCTGAAGTTGACTCTGAGGATTCTGAGGACTCGGAGGACTCAGAGGATAAACTTTCAGTGGTGGTACGCAATGGGCGTGGTGTCCTTGATGGGCGTGGTGGACGTGTACCACCTGGACCACCTGGACCACCCGGTGGTCTTGGTGGACCACCTGGACCACCTGGGCCACCTGGACCTTGAGCCAATGCCACAGCAATTAGGGCCAAAAGAGCAATTAAAATAAAGTAACGCATTTCTTCCGTCAAGTCGAGAAAACCAACTAACTGTCTATTTCAAAAGTTCGAAGCCTTTTATATTTAGTGAGTCAGTCAATTGTTAATTCCCAGTTGCGTCTTTTGATATTGATATTGGTCTGGAATTTCTGTGTGCAATTGCATCAGACATCTGGTTTTTTTTGTTTGTTTTTTTCTACTTCAATTGTCAAAGCGGTCAACAAATATTATTCTTTGGCATATGATTCTAAATAATAAAAGCAAAGACTTAAACAAAAGGCTTGGCAAATGCATAAAGTCATAATAGAAATTATATTGTTTGACAAAAGTCTGGAAAAATAAAAATAAAAAAAAAAAAACAGAAAAGAAAAAATAGTTTCTTGGAAATCAAAAACTTAAAATCTTCAATGAGTAGTAGAAAAATTTTATTCTCTATAAGCAGTAAAATTTGTTTAGTTTCTTGGTAGGAAATCAAAAACTTAAAATCTTCAATGAGTAGTAGAGAAATTTTATTCTCTATAAGCAGTAAAATTTGTTTAGTTTCTTGGGAGGAAACCAAAAACTTAAAATCTTCAATGAGTAGTAGAGAAATTTTATTGGGAGGAAATCAAAAACTTAAAATCTTCAATGAGTAGTAGAGAAATTTTATTCTCTACAAGCAGTAAAATTTGTTTAGTTTCTTGGGAGGAAATCAAAAACTAAAATCTTCAATGAGTAGTAGAAAAATTTTATTCTCTAAAATTTGTTTAGTTTCTTGGGAGGAAATCAAAAACTTAAAATCTTCAATGAGAAGTAGAGAAATTTTATTCTTTATAAGCAGTAAAAATTACATGTTATTATTTGCAGCAGTTTTTGAAAATAAAAGTTTAAAATTATTTAAAAAAATTATATAAAATCTGAGATATGTTATTGTATTACTCTTAAAACAAAATCTACAACAAGGATTACCTAAAATTTTCTTTGTCTTTTCCTCTTGACAATTTGAATTTGATCGATGACAGGAAAAATCAACGAAGACATAAATACAACTAATGCTTAAAGTATTAGGGAATATTTACACGCTTTTGCCACTAATGCGGCTCTGAGTCAGTCAGTCAGTTAGACAGTCGAGTCGACTCATGTCAAAGGAATGGCAGCAAAGACGCCGTTTCGTCTGGATCTGAGTCATCAGAGAGAGAGAAAGAGAGGGAAAGAGAGCAAAGCCAAAAAGCCACTTAATTTTCTGATTAAATCAATCAAGCAAAACGCTGCCATCAGCCAAGTTGGCATGGCAGTTGCAAGGGCAGTCAAGTTGTAAGTCCTCTGCTTGAGCAAGGATGAATGGGAGTAGTTAGGAGGTGCCAGGAGCGCGAGAAATCACTTGAAAGGCAAACGAACGAACAAACAAACAAACAAACAAAAAAATGCAAGCCAACCAACCAATACAGAGACAGAGACAGAGAGAGAGGAAGTCAGACAGACAGACAGAGTTTCAGGCACAAACACATACACATATGAGGTTTTAAATTGAAATTGAGACGCAGTCAGAGCAGCAGCAGCAGCCAACAAAGGCCAAAAGCAAAGGAGTGAGAAATAGCAATAAATGAAGCAGCAAGGATGTTGGCAGCCAATGAAATGAAAACAGGTGGTGGCACTGACTGACTGACTAAATGACTAACTGGCTGACAGTAGAAAGAGGAAGAGGAGGAAGAGGAGGCAAGATTCAGCAGGCAAAGCCATAGGCAGTGATGAAAATGAAATGACAAAAGAAATGAAATGAAAGCCAATGCTGAAAGGTGAAAAAAATAGTAAAAAAAAAATAATACCCAAAAGAATGAAAACGAAAAATTGGTTCAGAAAATTAATTTTTGTGGCAAGGAATCAACAGGATGTGCCACAAACACACATGTACGCTATGTCATGTATATATTTTAATTTTATTTTTCGCCATCAGAGGCAATATAATTTTCTAGATAAAGAATCTACTTTTCAATTTGTTTTCATAATGAGAAAAAAATGTATTCTTATGAATTTGAAGATAAAAATGAAATTACAATTTAAGTAAACATTTATTTATAGAGTTTTCCTATCAACTTTAAAACTGCAGTTACTTGTTGGTTACTTTTTCACACTCTCCTTTTACCTTTAACAACCAACATTCTAGCCAAAGTTTCATTTTCCCTAAACGAATTGCACTTGGTCTTTGGAACTTTTGCCTCCACCTGCTGTGGAAGTTTCATTAAGGACGAGGGTAACTGCCCTTAACAATTACCGCACCACATGATACACACACACACACACACAAACAAAAAAAAAAGGAGCCTCTCCATTTCTTAAGCTTTGAACGTGACTAGAAATTTGCGACGCGCGTCAAACTCTCTTAATGCATTTGGCTGCTTGGCTGCTTGGCTGCTCTTCGACCGGGTCAAAAGTTAGAAAGAAGAAGAAGAAGAAGGTGCTAGAGTAGACATTGGCCGGAAATCGAAACGGAAGCACTTGCATTGCGCGTTATTGCATTTCGCTGCGGTTCTGTCCCGCTGTCAATGAGCGTGGCACGCCACGCCACGCACCTTCCAGGGTGCCAAGGATATGCCTGGGTTATTGCCATTATATGAGCCCATTATTGTTATGCTTGGCCACAGCAATGGGCATAAATCAAAATCACATATGTGGTTGCTTTGGCTTGGGCTTCCCTGCCGTTTATCGATATTTTATATGCATTTTTTTTAGTTATACTTACAGTGCACCTGTAGCTTCATGCGTTTGCTAACAGTTGGCGGGACACCATTGGAGGCGATGCACATGTAGGCGCCCATTTCCGATCGCGTGACTTTTGAGAGTGTCAGCATTTCGCCCTCGACTGCCAAAGCTGTCAAATTGAAGATATCAAGTCAGTCAATTTCGATCATATGGTAAATATTATATTGTTAATCGTATATTGTGTGTAGTTGTGGTTAAAATACCTTTGGTCTTTTGGTGGGAACCGTTGCGTGCTATAATTTCTCGACCATCCTCGCGACGCCAGGTGATTTTTGGTTTTGGATGGCCCCGGGCGCGGCAAACCAGTTTGGCTGAGCCTCCCTCGGGGACCATCATATCGCCAGAGGTTTCCTCATTGATAATATCTGGTGGTATCACCACTTCCAGTGTTGCTGTCTAGAAATACATAGATAGTACTTTGTATTCTGCTCTAAATGGCAATAAAAATAATCAATAATTTTTGTTATTTAACTTGGAATGATCTTAAAAATTTCATTTTTTCATTACGGAAATCAAATCAGGAACTATCGTTAATAATACTAGTTTACACCAGGCATGAAACTATTTTTTTCGTATTCTACTATCTTCACCTAAGAATACCTCATACTCACTTTTTCCCCATCACGTCCAGATTTTTCAGAGTATTTCATTGAAGTTGAATTTGAGCTCCTTACAAAACATGTTTTTTTTTGTATTAAATATGACGGCAAAGCCATGACTACTTTCGCAATACAAACTATCATTTCTTATAGATTTTGGGATAGAGAATCCATAAAAAATCTGAACCAATTTTAATCACCCTCCATTTAAAAGGTACAATTTTTCAAAATATATTATATTTCTCCCATACAAAAATATTATAATCTAGCTATTTATTTAGTAGGCTAAAAAGTCTATGTTCTTCCTTTCTTTTAACTTCGGCATTAATGGAATGAGGGCAAATATATTGTCTCTAGAAAATACTATAATTAATTTTGTGAAAATGTCTTATTTATTGAATATTTGCAAGTATATCAAAATTATAAGACACTTTGTTAAAAAAGGCTTTAACATTTTTTAGGTATTTTTTTGGATTGATTTAGTAAAAATTTCGAAAAAGTCAAACTTTGCTTCGTCTCCTCTACTCAGGACTAAGAAAATTGTCTAAATCAGAACAGACATTTTAAAATCAATTTCAACAATTTTCTTGAATTGTGGCAGCATTTCAATGATTTGAAATAAACTTAATCTGCCTGATTATATTTTTAGAAATATCTAAAAAAAAGTTATAAGTTATCATCTAATTTCAATCATTTAATTTTAGCTCTTGTTTTTTTTTTAGATATTATTTAGTTTGATATTAAATAATTTCTTTGTTTTTCTATGTTTTTTTTTTGTTAAAAATAGCAACAAAAAAAGTGCATAAAATTTCGAATTTATTTGTAAAAATCCAGGCAGGCAGCACAAACCGCTACAACTCACTTTGAAAGAAAGGGGAAAGAAGCGGTGTGCTGAGGTTAAAAAGCAGCTATGGTTTAAGGATGTGGGCATGTTGGTCTCCCAGTCCTTTCAGTTGTATGTCGACGGCCTCACTGTTTGGTTTTTATTTGTCTCATATTTGCTTTTCACTCAATTCGCTTTGTTGGCTTGATTTTATTACAAACTGTGTAGTGCCGGGCGGATGGTGGGCGGTGGGTGGTGTACGGTGGGCGGACGGAGTGACTGGCATGTGGGTTTGTTTGTGGCACGGCATAAATGAAATGAAATTGAAAACGCAATCGTTTTGCACATGTCGAGCGTTTAATGGGTAAAACTAAGAGACATCGGCATGCAAGTTAACAATGAAGAAAAAATAAAACACACGAAAAAAAAACCAACCTCGATAAAATAACAACGCATTTCCCTTTACCCAGTCAACAAGCCTGATTCACCTACCACTCCCCCTCCCCCCGAAAACTCCCTACATCCGCATGCATTCATATGTATGCACATGATGATGATAATGATGATGGCAGCAGGGTCGAGTGGCATCATTGTGCGTCACTCGAGCCACTCATACACAACAAGAACAAAAAAAAAAAAAGAATGGAAAAGAAAGAGAAAGCATTGAGTTGCCACACCCAGTTTGCCGCCTCTGTTGTTTGTTATTTATTTTTGTCATTAAAGCGCTTCATTGTTTATATATCGTGTTTAAATGTCAGCACCCGTATGCCCTCAACCATCCAGTACACTCGGCTTTAAGTGCCACTCAACGGCAGCTCAAAGGCAACTTTTTTTCTTCTTCTTCTTTCGGTTCATTGTATCCATACTGGCAACAGTAAAGCTTTTTTTTTTATTTTTTTTGGTTATTTAAACAATATTTATAGTCTGACGGTAATTTGCAAGAATAATTTCAATTCATTTATATTGTTTTCATTTTTATTTGCCAACTGTAAGCTGAGTTGTGAGTTTTAAACAAAATGATCAAGTCTTTAAATTACAATACAACAATTTCAACAATTTTGAATACACAAATTAATTAATCTTGAAGATCAATTGGAAAAAACAAGACATTTCTCGATCTCGAAACACATCAAACGAAGGCGAATTTTCAATTTATATTTCGGTATTCAGTAAAAACTTCTACACCTTCTAAATTGATGATGGCATATCAAACGAAAGAGGACGCCGAGTAGAGTTAAATAATTGCAGAGCTTCACATTTTAAAATACTCAAATTTACACATTTAATTCGTACAATTAATTTTATTGTAGCATAGTTTTAGGTGCCATTTACAATTGTAATTGCTGCTCAAATACAAAACTTCATAAAGTACCCGATTGCTGCACTAAAACAATTTATCGCATGCTATAAATCTTGGCTCAACTATGAAGCATACGATAAATTTTAATCTTTAACTTTTCAGAGCGATTTCTTGGCGTTTTTTTTTTAAGAGCGACTTCTTAGCGGCTTTTTTTATTATTATTCTTATATTTGAAAGCTTCCTGTGGGTCCTTTTAGACATGTGACATGTCATTTGAAAGGTAATTTTCAATTAACAATACTAAAAAAATAATAAGCAACCAAGTCTTGGCTTAAGTTGATTTCTAGTTATATGGCAGCTATATTTTATAATGTTCCGATCTGGCCTGGATTGCTTTTAATTGAATAATTCCTATTTAATTGATTATTTATGTATATGAAAAAAGTTATTTTAAAGTGATTAATAAAAAGGGTTAATTGTCAAGCGAAAATTATGACCAAGTTTCAAAATTTCAACCAAATCGTTTCAATAGAACTCGTGAAATCCTGCACGCTGTTTTTTTTTAAGGGTAATTTTAAATAGCTGTAGAATACGTAATTATCATTATAAATAAAAAAGGAAAAATTCTAGTATTTATATAAAGGAAAGTTTGAATTCCAAAAATGCATTTTCATTTGGGAAAGAAATCGTTGAAAAATATAGAAATCTAGTAGGAATAACCCCCTTAAAATTGTAAGTATTTTTTGATCTTTGATCTATTGTTTTGTTTAGTTTACTGCCAGTTTTGTAATACTCACTTGCATTTTCATTGGATCAGTGTTGACCTGACACATGTATTTGCCAGCATCCTCCATTTTGACACTCCGTATATTCAGCGTCCATGTGTTATAGTCGTTATGCGTCACCGATAATCGATCATTGTTGGTTATAACGTGCTCATGTATTGCTAGAATTGCCTTGGCATCAGCCTTAATCCAGGCAACCTGGATGATGATGATGGCGATGGCGATGATGGGATCCATTGTTAGAAACAAGAAGAATAGTCAGAGAGTAGCCGGCGATGATAGTTTGATGTTGGTGGTTCGTCATTTGTTTGTTTTGTTGTCGTTTTGTTGTTGTGTGTCAAAGCGTTGATATGTGGCCAAAGTAAGTGTGAGTGTTGGACAGCAGATGTTTTCAAATTGCAGTTTGATATCGTTGTGTGTGGTGCGAATAAAGTTGGTTAGCAAAAGGACAGTTGTTGAACATTTGACAAAGGCAGCAGGAGAATGAGAGAATGGTTGGGTTTAAGGCCAGTCAGTGGTGACCATCATATTGTTAATGCCATTATTGGTAACGTTAGTGTTGGTTAGTTAGTTGGTTCGTTCATTTTTCGCGTGGCCCGTCATTGTCAGCCGGGGCAAAGTCAGAAAAGTTGTTGTTGTCATTGTCGCCATCGTTAAGGCATTGGCCAAAAGCCAGCAGCCATTTGTTGTTGTTGTTGTTGTTATCGTTGGATTATCGGCCATGCAAAATGTTTGGTTAACGTTTTTCGTTTCGTTTCGTTTGGTTTTTTTTTTTTTTTATGCCATCATCAAATGGTTCAATGTTCATTCAGCAATTTCCGGTTATTTTTTATGCGTTAGCAAATAGTAAAAGGTTCAGTTCAGTTCAGTTAAGTTAAGTTTAGTTTGGTTTGGTTTGTTTCGCCATCGATTTGGAAATGTATTTGAATTTGAATTTAGTTTTGTTCAAGTTTTGTCCGCGGCACAGTTGGCGAGTTTGTTGGAAATGAAGCACACACACAACAAAAAAAAAAAAAAAAAGAAAGAAGAAAACAAAAAAAAAAGATTGTTTTGTGGGACGTGGGTTGGTGTCAGTGTCGTTCACAATGGTCGTGTTGATAGTTGGAGTCGTTGTCATTGTCATCATTGTTGTTGTTGTTGTTGTTGTTGTTTTGGTTATCGCCAACGTCGTTGTCAGCGTCAGATTTCAGCACAATTTGACGCCATTTCCATTTTGTTGCAGCAACAAGGCGCCGTTTAGTTGTTGTTGTTTTCCAAGTCGAGTTTTTCCATTGTTGTTGTCAAAAGGATATGGCAAAGGATATTTCAAGTGCAATTAGTGGAATTGGTTTTGTGGTTTTGTGTTTGTTGTTGTTGGCCATTTGTGGGTTTGTTTGGTACATTGCGTTTATTTTTTTTTGTTTTATATAAAGATTTGCCATTGTCGGAGATTTTTGTTTTTTTTCGTTGAAGGAAACAAAGATTTTAGCAATTAGTTAATATTTCTGGAATTTTGCTTTAATTATTGCTTTGTAAAAATAAAATATTCTTTTTTTTTTTACATAATGTTTGATTTTTTGTTTGCTTGTATTCAATTTTTTTTTTCTTGATTCTCAAACAACTCAAAATCCACAATGACATAAAAAACATATATTATACGACACACAAATAAGAAGAAGAGTGCAGTTGGCGGTGCGTTCAAAAGCAAAAACAAAAACAAAAAATTTAATCGGTTAGTTTTATATTACTCAAAATATTACATGCAATTTCAAAATATTACAAGTTAGAAGTTTATACAATTACATTTTATATTGCCTACTTTTGGGGGGGCGGGGGAATTACAATGGAAATAAAATGGGTTATAATAAAATAATAGTTGTTGTCTTGAGTGGTTGTTTATTTAAAGAATAATTCAAGTTAAACTTTAGACTGGTCCTTAAAATAAGATTTCAAACTGTCGAACTGTTTGAAAAAGTCCATTTGAATTGTTCAAATTGTTCACCTTTTTTTTATTAATTTATAAGAAATTTATTTGAAGCCTTTACCACCAAAAGCCCTAAAAAGAAAGTTGAAACAGTAATAGACAATAATTTAAGGTAACATTTCAATTTATAAATCCTTTTCGTATCCAATTGAAATTGTGAGTTAAATTGGCTTTTTAAACAATTTTTTAGTTTCGCTATTTGTATTGAAAACTCTTTGAAGTTGGTATTAAGTGAGGATGGAATTAAAATTGCATACTGCAATACAAAAAAAAAATAAATTATTTTTTATATTGGCTATATATTTTGTCCTTTACTCCTATTCGTTCTACTGTATCCACTTGCCCCATCATTATGTCTGCTCTTTACTCCCATATTGCTTTTAATTGTGAAAATTTTTCATGTGCTCCGAGCACAATATAAATATATGAGGGGGGCTCAAGTCAACACCAAATATAAAGCCATGGTTCGTGATGTAAGAACACTAGACAGATGAACAGAGAGTAAGAGACGCAGCTGTGTGTGTGTGTGTGTGTGTATGTCAATAGCAATGAATAAAAAAATCGGCTATAAATAAATAAATACCCATAAAGCGAATAATGGACTGGGACAAAAGCGTTCAGAGGTGGAAGGGATCAGATCAGTTCGGATGGGATGGGATGGGATGGGATAAAATGGAAGGCCGTTGCGTCGCTTCTGCTGTTTGATGTTGGCTGTCAACCAAATTTATTGAGTAGTGGACTAAATACCCTTACCCACCCATTTTTTATACCATCACAGCCCGCAATTGGACAAAGGCCTCATGAAAAATGCCAACAAAAAAGTATTAAAACGCAGAGGATACTGCAAAAAATAAAACAAAAAAAAAAATCTTGTTTTTCATATGAAAATGAAAAGAAATTCGTGAGCGAGTGCAGTGTACAAAAATGCCATAAAGTACAAAGTACCAGGATAGAATTGGGAACGAACCAGGGGATGACTAAAGGGTAAATGCTAGAGATACTGAACTACATAGAGATTATAGATATATTAAAAATAACTGCTTATAACACATACAATAAATTTATAGATATTTTTATAGTTCTACCAGCGAATTGTGCAAAGTTTGTTTCGGTTTTAGTTCGGTGCGCTTGAATTTATTTTCTTTTATTAATGTTATTATTTTTTCTGTGTGTTTTCTTAGGTAAAATAAAAAAAATTAATTCAAACAAAATACTTGTAAATTAAAATTCATGGAGCTTGGGAAAATCTTATATATATATACTCTTTTTCAATCTTAAAATTAATTGACTGCATATTTACACTTAAATCTTAAATTGTATCAGATAAATTGAAAAAGAGTATTACACCTTTGTTTTCTAATCCAATTTTTTTAAAATCAAATTAAAAAATTTGAAAATTAAAAGGTTCATTGATTTGTATTTGTTTTTTTTTAAACATGTTTAAAATAATTTCGGATTGCTGTATAAGATTTAAAAATTTGTACTCCTTTCATGGTTACAGAATATACATGAATATTTAGTACTTATGTATAAGCAAATAGTTCGATTTTGGAATGAGGCTGACCAGGATTGCTGCACATTTGTTTTTATTTTATGTTTTGTTTTTTGTTGTTTTATTGCGTTGTTGATTTTCCCACTTTTGGGTACAGGGAATGCAATTCATTTTATTATGTTGACAATATTTTATTTATTTATTGTTTAAATAAAATAAAAGCTTGCCGTTAGTATTGAAAATTCTCTGTATCGTCGTCATTGCCACTGTGTGCTCTTCATAACAGTTTTTTACTCCCTACTTTTGAGCCCCTTTATGGTATTTATTTTCTTTTTTTTTTACTGGGGTTTTATTTATTTTTTGTTTTTTTTTTTGTGTTGTTGTTTTTATTTGATTGAAACATCAGAAGATTTATATGAAATGGCGCTTTTATTTATGATGCCATTTCATTGATTAACATTCTTTGAAGGCATCGCACGACAGTCGACAGACGAGCCAAATAGTAAAGAGACGTGCTACAAAAAGTTACAAAATGTGTTTAAGAGACTTGTAGAATTTTGCATTCAATTTTTAATTAAAGTAAATTGTAAGCGGCGAATTTTCATCAAACTCAAATGCGGAATTCTTAAGACCAGAATTTTAAACAATAAATATGATTTTAATTAACAACGATAATTTAGGCATTTAATTTGGTTTTGGCATCTAGTAATCATCACCCCGAGAAACCACCTCCTTGCAGGTGGGTCGCAGCATAATTGTGTGCTCAAATTGAGCCGTATAGGATCCCTTGATATCACACAACGGTGGACACGACAATAATATGCCCTTATCGCAGAGATCCTTGAGAGCCATCTGATATTTGGTGGCGCCTGCACGTTCCAGCCAACGCTTACAGAAGGCCAGAGTTCCGAAATGTTTATTGATATTTGCCAGTAATTGCTTGGATGACTGCAGACGGAGTGGTACATAAGGGAAATTAAAGGCCTTCATATAATGCGAGCAATCCATGTCATTGTGTACCGTACCGCGTCCGGTGGTTCCAAACGTTTCGATGGCATAAAATTCGTTCTCCTCCATGCGAGTACAGTCGCCACCCTTGACAATGGGCACACTTTTGCCGGAGTGAATACGATATTGACCCAAGGAATGGCCATTTAGATTTCGTATGGATTTAATTGGATATGTATTGCCGTTTAGTATCAGTTCATGGGATTCCATAACCTCCTGAATGGCGACGCCAATATCACTGAGACGCACATCGATGCCCGCCTCACGAATCCCTGTATTTGTGGCCTCACGAACTGCCTCCAGCAGGGCATCGTATTTGGGATCAAAGGTCAAGGTAAAAGCACTATCAATTATACGTCCATTGATGTGAGTGCCAAAGTCTATTTTGCATACATCATCATATTGTAGGACCGTCTTATCACTCGAGTTTGGAGTGTAATGGGCCGCACAACGGTTCAGGGAGCATCCTGCGGGAAAGGCTAGCCCAGCTTCAAGACCATTTTCACCAATCAGGCAGCGAGCCGTATTTTCCAGGGTTTCGCAAATGTGCAGTAAAGTCATACCCGGTTTTATATATTCACGCATATAATTACGCGTCTGGCGGTGAGCTTCTGCTGCCTGACGCAAGTCCTTGTAGATATCCTCGGATTCCCGGTCCAGCGCACGCTTTTCCTCAGAAGTAAATCGATCTGAAGCCGTGCGACTGTCTATTCCACTCAGCTGTACTTTTGGATGCATTAAAATCTCACCCTGGGGATAATTACCATTGAGGTAAAGCTCTGAAACGGGCACACTCGGTGGAAAGGTCTGCTTCTTTGCAACACGGGCAGGAACATTTGTTTTTTGACGATTGCGCTTGTTTTTTTTAGCTTTCGTGGCAGTTGGTTGTTGCTCATTCTGGGATCTTTTAGGAATCGGTTCAATGTTTTCTCTTTCAGGTTCTTTCTTTCTTTCTTTGAAATCAGCTTCATTTTTTGGGCTCTTTTGCTTCAAATTAGTCAAACTTTCAGTGTTCTCTTTTAAAGACTCTTGCAATTTTTTCTCTTCTGCCATTTGAGCCTGGCGTAATTTTTTATTATTTGGCTTTTGTTTTCTCTTGGGCTTATCATCTAATGAGAGATCGACCATAAGATTGGGTTTTGGCAATTTGTCTGCCTCGGACATTTTCAATGGAAATTTGTAATAACGTTAAATCGAAATGTTTTTCTATAAATAAATGTTAACGACTGAATAGAGTTCCTGAAAATTTGTTATAAAATAATAAATGAAATGCCTACTTATTAAAATCAAAGAGCTTTCAAAGAAAATCTTTTTGAATTTGTAAACTTATTAAAACATTTACTTACATCTCTTTAAATATAGGTAATTATTGCTTAAAATAATATTGATCCTTTCATTTTTGGTTTATTGAATTTTGTTATAAAACAAACACACAAAACAAAACCCTGCACACAAAATCAATTGCGGAATAATAAAAATGTCTGGGGTAGTCTAAATCATTTCCATTTATTTATTTAAAGTCCTTAGAACACTTGAAACTTTTGTAAGGTAAAAAGTGTTTTAATTTTGAAGAGTTATATTTTGGAGAGTTTCCAAGTGCAGAGAAGATCCTTGGCCAAAATGTTTTTGTCATTTGGCTTACAGGGTATAACAATAACAAACGTTAATTGTTAATCAATTTTCAGCGGTTTAAAATTATAAAACTACGCATATAAATTCCTATATTTTGTCTTTAATTTTTGAGTGGCTTTTGACAATGTTCAATGCTTTTGTTTTATTTTTGTTTATGGCTATTTTTTGTTATTTGAAATTTAATTAATATTTTTTGGGTTGCTTTCACTTGTTTATTTTGATTGTTATTATGTTTTTGGTGCATTTGTGCATTAAATATTCTGGGTGCTGTTTTATTATATGGTATTTGGTTAGTAGATACGCATAAGTAGCTACCCATACATATATATGTATTTATTTATGTACTATATACATATGTATGGTAAATTTCTATTTATGAAATATTGCATATTGAATATAGTTTTATTAAGATTTAAGATACGTACTCAAAGGGTGCGCTTAAATTTAATTTATTATTGTGCTGTTGTTTTTTTTTTTTTTTTAAATTTTTATTTTTGATTATTTGGATTTCAAAGTAAAGTGCTCTTAAAATTAAAAAAAAACAATAAATTAAATTAAATAAGATAAAAAAATTAAATAAATTAAATGACTGTTTATTTCGAAAAAATAATAATACTGAATGAAATAAATGTGGAATTTTAAATTGAAACGCTGCGTTGAAAAACCGATACATACCTTTGCGGGGGCTGATGCACCGTCACCACTCACCCGATGACCGCCTAAATTGTTGACCACACACGTGAAGGTTGCGTCCCGTCCCTGGGCCACCGTGACATTCTCCAGGGGTATGACAAAGTCCGGCTCGAAAGCACCCACTGAGAAGATTTTGTTTGAAATGGAAAATTCTTCATTTCAATGATGATTTCAATGAAGAAGAACAATTGGTTGAACAACAATTAATTCAAAATTGATTGCGAGTTTTAACAGAAATGAAATGCACATGGATAGTTGTACTCATAAGTACTCATTAAACAAACGAACGAGCATAATTAGCAATTTTCAAATACAATATAATATTACGATATATGTAAAATACTTGTATGTATTTATTTATGTATGTATGAATAGAGAATGGTAAAATTATATGTACGTATTATATTTTCAACTGAATGCAAACAGCAGTAATATTTAGCATATAACCAAAATATTCATATTCATATTTATTTATATTGTTGAATTAATTTCGTTGATATTATATTATACCTACTAAATATACAAATTTGTGTGCTTGCCCGTGTTTAACTTCAAGGACTTTGAGGACTTACCAATGCAGCTGCAGAGCAGAAAAAGGAGCAACAGTTGCCATCGTATATTGCTGTGTGTTGTCGGTGTTATCAGCGTGGTTAGATCGTTTAATTTACTACTTCTATTTTGAATGCCAATGCGATTATTATTATTGTTGCTATGGTTATCCCTGTTGTTACTTTGACTGTTCCTGCTGCTCCAGTTGGCGAGCTTATCGCCGCCTTGTTGCTTCGTTGTCATCATCATAAAGTTGTTGCAATTTTTTTTAGTATTCGGTTTAACATTTCTTCGTCACTCTAAGCACCTACGTATATTTATGAGCAACTCTTTTGGGTAAGTTTGTTTACCTGCAATGCATAAGAAAGAAAACGAAACATGAAAATATTGTACAAGTATATAAAAATTCAAAAACAAACAAAAAAGAGAACATGTACTTGAAATAAAAAAAAATAGGTATATTTTCTGGAATACTTGAAATTGGAAACATCTAGAAATATTGTAACTTTATCAATAGATACATATAGGGGGAACCGGGCACATTCGCCCAGTTAGACAAAAACTGAATATGCAATCTTACACATAATCAAGTCTAGTTTATTATATTTATAAACAGTTTTTCAATTTTTCCTTTTTAAAGACGGTACAGCGGTTCAATAAAAATTGAAAAATGATTGAAAGGCCTACTGTCTGGGGCACTTTCGCCCAGTACCCGGGGCAGTTTCGCCCATCTAAAATAAGTGGACATATATACATTATTATAAAAAACTATGAATGCGGATATGACTAAGAGAATTTTATTTTTTTACTTATCCCTTCAATATTATCATGGAACTTTCCTTAAAACATTTTTTCATAATGCAAGACTAGAAAAACATTTATTTTCTCTTCTTTTTTGATAAAACGATGAATTACATAGTTAAAATAAGGATTGAAAAGTTATCTTCAAATCGCGTAGGAATGCTAAGATTTTGAAAGCTGCTATATAGTATATAAACTTTCGTTAATCAAGTATTCCTTTACCATTTTAAGAATCATCTAAAACGGTCGTATATATGATTTAACTGGCTTAGGAATAAATCAGTTTTTTTATTTCAAGAAGTAAAGAAATAAAGTTTTAATTACGATGAAGTCTATAACTTATGTTCCAAGAGTATATAAGGTATACCAATTGTGCTATACTATTAACTAGAAGGATATTTAATTCTTTTTTCTTACTTTAAACCGAATCAATTTGAACTTTAAGTAATCCCATAGTTCTACCCTTAGGTTGATGCCTTAAAAAAACTATTTTGTTAAACCAACAAGCACTAACAAACTTGCATTCTTCCTGTCCAGCAAAATAAACAAGGATGAAGGATGCAACGAAGCTTTTGGTAGAACCTAAAGTCCGAGCAATGTGCAAATATAATAAATAATCTAAATACATATTGCAAAATTTATTTAGTGGCGGTTTGCCTCCTTCGGTTTGCTCCTGCTCCTTCTGCAGATGGAGATGGACCTTGTATCTTGTAAATGCATTATCTATTGACAAAGTGTAGTATACTAAATGCAGCCAGCAAGAGCAACGGCAATACTAACCGTGACTGGGACAAGGACACAGAGACGGCGAAAAATAAATAGACAGGGACAAACCACTCAAAACGCCCGATTGTCTCTTCCGTTTGCCTCAGCCACGCCTTTGTTTTGTGACGAGTACATTTTTATTGCCTTCGAGAGTGGCTGGGAGGAGGAGAAAGAGCTGGAGACACCGGGAAAATTGTAAACAGCGTAAAAGAGTGAGCATTTTGTTCGTGCATTCATCTTCTCCTGCCACAAGGATGTTGTCTACAAACGACAACGAAGACGACGCTATTCCATTCCAGTCGCACGTGCAGCTATTTACATTTGCACGTAATAAATTCAACGATGTCGGCACTCGGTCATACCAGGCGTGCAGTGTGGGATTCCTGTGGTGGTGCCGGGTACGGGTCCGGGTCCGGAAATGTGTGGCAAGTGCATATGCCGGTTGTCGTTTGGCTTTGAATGCGCAAGTTTGCCTGCCGGCACCAATAAAATTGGCAATGGAATGCGGTTACACGGGGAGTGAATAGAATGGAATGGAATGGAATTGGCAACAACTTTGGCTTACTACTACGTGTTGCATGTTGTCCTCCCCCCTATCAATGGCTGTCGCATTTTGCCAATACAACAAAATTCTCAACACTAAGAACTGTTTGGCTCCTTTCCTTCCTTACTTCATATGTACATTCAAAACACACACACACACACATACGTTTATTTACATTGACAAAATTTAATGGTTTCAAGCAAGCCAAGTCAAGAAAGGCAGAAAGACAAGCAGGTCCAAGCAACAAGGGCAACGGCAGGCAGAGCCTCAAGGCAAATATTTGCGGCCCTGTGCTTTTATCTGAAATGTTGGGCAGATCGAAGCGCCGCACATTAGTGGGAAACGCGTGCGCAGCGTTTTATTAGATACGTGTCCTATCTGCAACACTCCAGCTAGACAAACCACACACATACCCAAACCCAAACCCATTCCCATTCTATAATATTAACACATAGCTGGCTAATAAGGCCCTGCCTCTTCATGTCCTTAGTGTCTCAGTCTCCCTCCTGCCAATATGGCAGCCATTAATGCTGTTTGGTTAAACACTTTCTCGCATTGGCCCAGTTAAGAAGGCAAGTTGTATGTTACCTTTAACCAAGTAGACTGGCTTACTTTCTATTATGTCTATTGTATTATATTTGCCAGCAGTGCTTGGTATTCTTAGTAGTCTGTGGCCTTAAAATTTCAACTTTATAAGCCAAATATTGAAATTAAAAAATAGGTAAATTTACTGGAATATTTATTTATTATTTATTTACTTATCCCTTCTAAAAAAAAAGGGCTAAAACTCATTCCTACCTGTGGAGTCTATTTAATTTTTAATTGATAAATTATTGATAAATTATGAATACAAATATTGTGAAGAATCTCGCTTTCTTGCCAGCCAGAACTCTTTTAATAGGACTCTATAATTAGTGAAAGCAGTGAGATGGTATCACTATATTATATAGCGGATATATGCCCACTTATAAATCGGGGGAGAAATCTTATTTACTACCACCATTATATTAAATTTCTTCCTACATTTCACTGATTTTGATAGAATTTAACTAGACCAAAAATATGAAAATTTAAGCACAAGTTTTTTATATTTTTTCTTTAAAACTTTAAGACTTAAAGAAAATAAGTTGGCTTTTTTTGGGAAAGACAAAAATAAAATGCTAGCCAAAGAACATATAAGTATGTATGTTTGTGTGTATATTTTGATTGTTGCTGACATTTAAAATTACACACTTGGGAATGCAGGAAAGTTTTACTTGAAAGTAAACAAATTCAATACAGACACAATCTGTTTGTGTGTGTCTCTGTGTGTGTGTGTTTGCTCAAATGATAACTGTTTGGTGCGGCAGCCATTGAACGTGTCCTGTACGAAACCCAAGTTCTCCACCTTTAACCCGTAATTTCCATCACTTGGCCGTAGTAGTAGGAGCTTGTGTACGTTTCTGGTCAATGTGGTCGTTGTCATGGTCAGCAAAAGTTACTGCCCGTATAGTAACTGTATTTGTTTAACCTCGTACAAACATACACACACACACACACACACATAGACATACAAGCTTCGTCCACACGTTTACCCAAATACACTAATACACGCATATAAATATAATAGAACAAAGCGACTGACTGGTCATGGTTGAAATTTTTGCCAACGGTGCAGATTTTGAGTGGGTCCATGGACCATTCCTTCTATCCCTTCCATCCTTCTCAGTCTGTCTGTCTGTCTATCTGTCTATCTGCCCCAGGGCAGAACATGTGCAAAAGTGTAAATGAGCAGTCATAGCCAGTGGCGGAATTGTCACACTTGCAGTTGAATTCAAAGTCCACTCTATCCATCCAATCCACCCATCCATCCATCCATCCATCCATTCGAACCATCCAACTATATATATATGTATATATGTATTCACTGTTGAATATGCATAAATGAATAAACGAGTGTGACTGACTCTCACAGTAAAGTTCACTTTATTCCCAACTTCATCTATTCACAATGACTCTGTTTTTATTCTGTTGCTCTTACTTTGTATTTTTGTTTTATATTCATTGCTCAAGTCAAAAACTTGTTTTTTTTTTTTGTTTATTTTACGGATTATAATCTGTAAATTTTTAAACTCTTACGCCTTAATGGAGAGTGGTGAAAATGAGGTTCTCCAACCCAAAATCTATAAGAAATGATAGTTTTAACTTGGAAACTGTTTGTATAGGGAAAAAAGTAAGTATGAGGAAATGTTGAGAATCTTTCTTGTTGAGAAATCTTGTTGACCAGTATTATTCAAATATCCGAAAGTAGACAGTTAAAGCGCCCAATTTAATAGCTAATCAAGAAAGGCTTAGCTCTGGAATTGAAACAATAAAAAATAGTACTATATCCAATAGAGGATCTGGTATTTTTAATATGTCTTCAAATGCCCCAAATGATCATTTTAAATTCTACTCATTTCTGGTAAAATGAACTTTTAAATTATTATGTGAAATGTGAATATTTTTTTTTATTTATTTATTTGAACTCACACTCATAAACTGTCTGTCAATCATTGGTCGGTGAGAGTTTGGAGGCAAACAAGAAAGAACACAAAAAAAAAAACATATAAAATAAGAACACATTTTGCAAATATTTGAAAAATGCACACAGGCATTTCAATATTATTATTAATGCCATTGGGGCTTTGGGATGCAAAAAAAAAAATATATATATATACATCTCATCATAAAAATAATAAAAATGACATAATAATAAATAAAAACCATATATTTGCAATTCAGTTAATTTCGTTGATGGCCTGATATCAAATAGTTTATGGCAATTTAAAAAATTAAATCGAATAAAGGCTTAATGGTAAAAACAAAAGGCTTTAAAATGGGGCTGGGGGGAAAGGGTAAAGTTCTGAAATAAAAGTTTCGGAAAATTGTCAAATGGAGAAGCAACAAGCAAACAAAATTCTTTTCATGCTTTGCGTTTTGCCATTAATTTAAAAATTCGTCACGACCCTTTTCACTGACAGAATCGACTAAAATACACACACACAAACACACACACAGATGTATACATACAAATGAAAAAGTGCGTATTTCATGAAATTTCGAGTGAGCTTGGTCAGTGGGCTGTGGCAAAAGAATGGGGAATTGCGACATATGCACTGAGCGGCAACATGAAAAAGGATGTGCCCCTATGACTTTGACTCATTGCATTACACACTTACACACACACACACATACACTTAAACAAATACACAAGCAAACAGCAAGCAGTCAACCAGTCCTCAATTCGCTTACTTCCTCCTTGCTTCCATCCAGGCATTTATCCTACTTGGTATATTCTGATCCCACGAATCAATTCTTTGATTACTTTTCGACCTCATCCATTTGCCATTTGGCCATCTTTTTGTAGGTGCTTATGTCTTATGCCTCTGTCTTTAAATATTTAATGCCTCAGTGGGCCATAAAATGGTGGAAACACAAAGTTTCCAATGAAAGAGTTTTATTAAAGCCACCGTTTCATTCAAATTCAAAAGTAAATGGCACATAAATAGTAAATTCTTGAGCAAAAAATTACAGAGTATTCCAATTTATAGATTGTCTCTATCTAAATCAAGTTTGAATTATTTCAATAATTTTTTTTATTATTTTTTATTTAAGTTTGAAACGGCAAAGTTGATATTAATTGGTTAAACTTTAGAAATGAAAAAATTAAAAGCTAAAAAAAAAAAATAGACATAGAATTAATTCAATAAATTAATGAATGTTCATTTCATAATTCGAGTGAACAGTTGACAGTTAATGTTGGAAATTAATTGGTTTAAAAAGAAATCCCTTAAAAAAATTAATTTTTATTTTAAAATTGAACAGAAGCACAAATTTATTTTTTTTTTAATTAGTCAAATGTGTTAACGTCTCAAAATTCATATTTCTGACTACAGGATATTTCTGTTTCATTCTTTATTTATTAAAAAACAAAAATTAAATAAAATGTTTATTGGAATTTAATTAAATTTATTGAAAAAATTTTAATTCTTATTAAAAAATATTCCCATTAAAAATTTATATGTGACAAGTTAATTCATGGTTATCGTTAGCCCATAAAAGTAGGCAATAAAAAATTTCAAAATTAAAATTGAAGCATTAGTTTTTTTGGCAATGATTTTTGTCAATCAATTTTTTAAAAATCAATTATAGATGGCTTCCTAATCAATTTGAGCATGTTTGAGTGAGAACCATCAAGATTCTGTTTGCCAATGATATTGAATTTAACCAGACGAAATATTGTCTAGAGATTTAATTGACACGCCTACAATAAATTCAAACCATCGTCATCATCATCACAAATATTGATTGCTCCTGCTGCTGACTCTCTTGGTGTCAATCAGAAATCGAAGAGACAGTTAGACAGAGAGACAGACAGACAGTCTGTCCAATTGTCCAAGTTTTCATCTGTCAGACGACATTTAATTTCCTATTTGATATTTGTTGTTAATCTAATAAATTTGCGCATTGCAAATGAACATATCAGACAGGCAACAAATGAATTCAAGTCAGGCTGACATTTGATAGCCATTTAATTCACATCATCTCCCGCCCAAAATGGGTGAATCACACTGACATCTGTGTGAGTGCACTTAACCCGGCAAGCCCAGAATAATCCAGACAGACTGAAGGCTACAAACAAAGCGGCATTGTTGCTTACTGCGTTTAATCTCTAAATTAATCTTATTTAGCCTATAAACTCAATGGCAAAGGGCAAGGGAGAAGGAAAAGGAAAAGCAAAAGAGAAAATTGGGAGAGAAACTGAGAAGACACACAAGTAACTCGTGTAATCCTTTTGTCACAGTTCATGACTTTACAGCTTTTTATGCCAAAGTGGAAAATCCACGGAGAAAATAACCAGCCGAAAATAAAATACAATAAAACAAAACAAAAAAAATGAAAATAAAATCCAAAAACAAAAACAGAAGGAACGACAATGACAGCGGCAACTGTCGCTGCTCATAAATTTCGTTGACTCTCTCTCTCTCTCTTTCTCTCTCTGTCTTGTTGTTGTTGTTCTCTTTGTTTGTGCCATGGAACTGAAGCTGGACTGCTGGCACTTTTATGCTTTCGCTGCACATTTAATAACGGTTTTACAAATTTCTTTTGCTCTGCTCTAATAACATTTTGCATTTTTCTTTTGCCTTTTATTTTGTGTGTGTGACTGTGTCTGTATTCTGGTTAAGATTAAAACTGTAAAAGGGCATCGCATCGCATCGTATCGCACACTGCGGTGCTCCAAGTCCATCCACATCCAGTTTCATTTATGTTTGCATACCTGGCCAGTTGGTGATAACAATAATCCTTGACAAGCCATAAACATCTTAACGTTGTCGCCATTGTCGCTGTCATTGTCGTTCTGTAACAGTTGAAGACTCAGAGTTGCTCAGACAGTTTCCTGGAACTTGCAACCGACAAGTGTCTACATAGGTCAAAGGACAAGACAAGTGTCAGAAAGGTTGGTGGTGGTTGTTTTTTTTTTTTTTTGAAATTGTAAACTTTCTCACTCGCACACATCGCAATCCCAAATATCCGCACCCACAGGACGACAGGAAGACAGAAAAGCTGAGGAGACACTGAACATTTCAAAGTCAATTTGAATGTTTGTCGTGTGCGGCTTTGTCCCTTTTCGTTTTCAGTTTCATTTTCATTGACTTTTCTTTTGCTAACCTCCAACCTGAGTCCAAACCCAAACCCAAACCCGAACCCAATTCCGATTCAGTTAAAGTTGAATTGAGTTCAGTTCGTTGGGTTCGTCTTGGGTCATGCTCTGAATAAGCAGCTAATTCGTTTATTATTTTTATTGTTGCCTCGACATTATTTACGTAAGCTACTTGTCAGTTTTTCACTTAAGCGGCGGTTCTGTCTATTCCTGTCTCCTTTGCGACTTCTCCTTGTTGTTGTTGTTGTTGTTGTCGACTTTGTCATCGTTGCTGTCGGCTGCTTTATTATATTCATTTCCATTTTATTTGCCCATTCACAAGTTTCAATCTTTATTTTGCCAGGCGACCAACTCGAGTCATTTCAAGTCATTTCAAGTTGAAACTGTTTCGAGTTATGCTTATGCCTTTATTTGCCACTTGATGGTGGCGATGAGTGCTTGGGATTGCCAATTGTGCCAACTCTTGTAACGAGTATAATAGCCAGCAATCATTGAAAGCCCACAAAAGGAACATAAACAAAAAGAGGTGAAGAAAGAGCAGAGAAAGGTCGACATTAAAATACACTATAGTCCTTGAAGTACTTTAGTTCTAATCTGCGATTTTATACAGAACTAAATTGACTCAACTTTTGATTCAGATCAGGAATATATATAGGTTTGGAAAAGCTTCCTTTTTTTCTTTTGTGCAGAAACTTACAGAGCATAACAAGGATTAGTTAAGTACACAAATTTGTTTTTTTATTTAGGTTGCTTAAAAAGGGTTTAAATTTCTATAATTTGAATGTCACGTAATGTGAGTCTTGTTAAACGTTAAAGGGTTAAACTGATTTAAATTTAAATGTAGGTAGGCAATTGATATTTAAATTAATAGGTGTAAATTTATTCACTCAATTAGGAAGAGAAAAAGGAAATTTAAAATGCAGTTGAATCGGGGGGATTTCTTTATATTTTAGAGGCACTAAATATAAGTACCTTGACTTAGGTTATCCAGACGGTATATAATACTTTAATCCAATTTTCAAGGAATATAATTTTTTCTTTTCTAAATTTAATTTACCTATTTTTATTGTCTCTGTTATTTTAAATTGTTCGATTGAAAGTCTGCAATGTTTCACAAGTACATTTAACCTTCGAACTTTGTCTTTAAACGCCTCCAAAAAAGAAAAAAAAAAGGGTTCATTTGCCATTTCCATTGGCATTGATTCGTCGCGTGCCCAAGAACCAAAGACTTTTTCCCTCTCATTTATGGTTCCAACATTAAATTGTTGTCTGTTTTGTTTTCTATTTTTTTTTGTTTTTTTTTGCCATAGTCTTTTATTGTTTATGTTATATGTATATTAAAATGCCTATTTGTTATGCCGACTGTGCGTTTTGTCGCTGGAGCTCATCAAAATTCAAAAGCAAATGAAAAAAATAAAAATAAAAATACTCATAGCCAAGACAAATGTATGTAAGTATTTATTTACTTTATGTTTAACATACTCAATGCAAATGTTGTGCAAATGATCAGCTCAAGTTTCTTATGGCAAGTAGACACGCAAAATCTAAAGAAATTTAAGAAATAAATGAAAAGAAAAGCAAATCGAGTTAACGATTACTCGCTAAATGAATACCCTTTATCTAATTGTTATTAATGTTATTAAAGAATATCTTAAATGCTTTAAAAAGCTTCTTGTCCTCTTTAATTTCTTGTATACTTTATTGGCCAATTATAATTTTAAATAAAATAGAATTCCAAGCTTAAATACTTTATCATTCCATTCTTATTTCTATACTTGGATTTTTTCCTTCGAAAGTTAAAAAACAAATACATTTTCCACATGACTTTGATCGGTTTCAAGATCAAGAAAAATTCTAATAAAAATATATAAATTCTTGATCAGGATCATAAAAATGAGATCACATTTATTTTGTATTTTTTGCCACTTTGTGACTAGCGCATTATAAGTTTTACTTGTAGCGCCAGGAAATATAAATAAATAAATAAAATAAAATAAAATTAAGATTAAATATTTGTGAAAAATAATACCCATCAACTGACGGACTTTGATGATTTTTTCCTTTTAAAAAATTAAAGAAAAATATTTCTTAAAATTATCATAAAAATGTATCAAATTAAAGTTTAATTTTATATAGAATTTTTTAGTTACTCCTAAGAAAACAATAGTTACTCTTACGAGAAAAAATATAGGTTGTATAAAAATTGAATTATAATAATAACTTTTCTAAAAATTATTATAATTTAGTTTTAAATTGAATTATTTAGTTACTCTTAAGAAAACAATAGTTGTGCAAAAAAAGAAAGAAATAAAATAATATTAAAAAATAATACCAACTTGAATTATAATAATAACACTTTAATTTTATTATTAAATAAAAATATTTCTAATGATTATAATTTAATTTTAAATTGAATTATTTAGTTACTCTTACAATTAGTAAAAAAAAAATAATTGTGGATTTTCTATTTCAATTCAGCAAATATAATTTTTTTATTTTCAACATTGAAAAATGTTGCACAAACATAAACGCTGGATAATCCACAGTTATAAGCCATGTGTGGCTGAAAAAAAAATCACTGGCTTTTTGTTATTTTATTTTAAGCCAATGCAAAAGGGCACTTGGTAAATTAACAGTAAATAATACAATAAAAAAATAAAAATAGTAGAAAATCCAAATAGTACACATAACAACAAGAAAAACAAACAAAATTAAAGCCTTTTTTTTCTCTCTCTCCTTCTTTTCTTTTGGCGAATATAGTTTGGGTTTTTATGTGTATAAGAATTCTCTGCGGTTAAGCTGGACTCGACTGGGCTAACTAAGAGTTCAGGTTTGTTTGCATTTATGCTTCGACTGCTTATTTGCCTGACTTTCACATGTGTGTGTGTGTCGTTGGAGGTTTGGGGGGGGAGATTTGTTTGTGCCCATTGTTTGCTTGCACATTACGTATACGCGACAGTGGCACTGCCAGCAATTGCATTGTGTTAAGTAAAATGGCAAACTGTGCCTTGATTTTTCTTCTATTTTCTTTTTTTTCTACTTCCACCCACACACATATGAATGTAAACTGCCCTTGAGTGGGCGGTGTGGCAAAGCTTTGTTTATTTAATTTTTTGTTTTTCTTTTTTTATTGCTGGTTATTTGTTTGTTGCCACTTGCTATGCCTTTGTGGCCAGGAACCAAGCGTCGCTGATGCGTTTTTAATTGTGTTTATTTCCGCCTGCATGGCTATGTAATTTATTAGACATACCAAGCGGCAACTTGGGACATTGCATTGTATGAAGTCTGCTTTATTTTAAAAAACGTCTACCAGATATTGGCTGATTGGTTATACTATACTGCTAGTATATTTCTTTTGTTTTCCGAGTCAATTTTACGTGGCTTCCAAAAATAGAAAAAAAGAGCAATAAAAAAACAAAATATTTTGGTCAGAAATATTATATTATGTTGCATGAGTGTGTGTGTGTGTGTGTGTGTGTGTGTGCTCAGTTGAGCTGAGCTTTTGGGCGCCATTTTGTTCCATTTGGTTATGTTGTGAGCTTAACATTAAATCCTTTGTGTGTTGTTTCACTGTCGGGGCATTGTTGTGGCCATTGTTGTTTATTTTTGTTGGTGTTAATGTTATTATTGTTGTTGTTGCTGTTGCTGTTGTCATGCTCGGTGCCTTCATAATTACAGTTTCAATTTCTTTTGTTGGCTTTTTATTTTATGCTTAAATCCAATATAAATACAAATGCCCAAGTATGTGAATGTGAATGCTGTTTTTATTTTTTTTTATGTATATTTAAGTGAATAAATGAATGAATAAATGTATATTGAATGCACCCTATTTGTTTACCAATATCTTGATTTTTCCTATTGGACAATGAGCTCTTTTTCGTTATGCCTCAACACAAAAGAGTTCAGCGCAAAACTGACAAGTAATGTCCACTAAATTTATGCTAATTTGTTTTTAATGCTTGGCTCGACCATTTGATTTTATGGCCCAACTGTGCTCTGACATTTGATAACTTTGGAGTCAAATTGTACGAGTTGAAATTGCGAAAATGTTTCCCCATTTTTATATACATTTTTATTTATTTTTTTTTTTTTTCTGCATTGATTTCCGTTAATTTTATTATTCTCACTTCAACACAAATTTCAGGCCTGGAAATAGCAATTATCACCATCACAAAAAAAGGGGTTCAAATCTCAATTTCCTTCTTTAAGAACAAAAAATTTTAAAGCAAAAAAACACAAAAATAATATTACAATATTTCAGGAGTATCTTAAATTAATTATCGCACTCAAACTATTTGTGAAATTGAGTTGAATAAAAAAAAACGAAGCAATTAGAATTCTGAAGCAGTCAGAATTTCCAATTTACCAAAGCCAATTGGGATTTGACCGAAAAAATTAAAAAAGTCTAATTCTAACGCAACTTGGGTGACAATCCAGAATTTCATTTAAATTCAAAGATAAAAATGCTAGAAAAATTCTTTAAAAATTCTGTGACTTTTTATTCAGTTAATAAAAAATAAAATATTTGTATAAAAGCTTTAAAAAATATTTTCTTTGGTCTAAGTTATTTAAAAATTATAAATTATTCATCCTGAACTCAGCAACTAAAAATTAATAAGAAATAATAATTTGGGAGCCCAAGTTTTACATTTATAAAAACAAAAAGAAACATGGAGCTTAAGAAAAGGAATTTTTACCTATGTTTTCAATATTTTTTTTTATTTTTTTGCTTCAGCAGATTATTATAAAATGAGATCTTTATAAATTTATTTTTTTAAAACCAAATTTATGCAATTGAAATATTTCTTAGGTAAAACTTTATACTTTAAGCTTCTTGAACTTTAAAAAAAATCATTTTAATCTTCTTAAATTAATAACTTTCCGACCGATTAATATTTTGATTTGAAATGTATAGATTTTCTTAGAACACAATTTAATTTAAACTTGGTGAAAGAACTTTTATCTTTTATGTACTTAAATATTCAAAATTCTGCAGCTTGACAGAAATTCAGCAAGATCCTCGCAAAGAGAATTTCCCTGCTCATTGTCCAAATCGGATTACTTACATATGTATTTATTTTAGTTGAGTTTGCCACAGAATTCAAAATGTATGCTACTTATTGTGTTTTTTTTTCAATTTTAATAAATTTTGAAGCAAAGATTTCACATCGGTCGTTTTAATCGCCGACACGTAAGTATATTTAAATATTCCATTTTAAATGGATTGCAAGGAAATTCAGTCAGCCGGAATTTAGCAATTTAATTGGGTTGCTATCTATTTGCCTCAGTTCATATGAATCTTTGTAATGTTTTTAACACTAAAACGAGATGAGATTGCAAGTTGGCAATTTCGTTTAAGGAAATGGTTTTAATTAATTAATTTTTGTTAAAAACATGGCGAACAATAAGAGGGGCAATTAAATGGTAGAAAAGGCTTTGGTCAAGGCCGGACCAGATCAGACCAGACCAGACCAAAATAGACATTGGTGACATCGTTTCTGCATAGCTACAAAAGGTCCTGGAACTCCAGTAACAGCAACAGCAACAGCAGCTGCTGTCAGAGCTGCCAGTCATTTACAATTTACAATTTTAATCTCATTGTGCAGTTTAGCTTAAGTTGGCTCGGGATAATGAGCTCAAGAGGCCGGCCAGTCACTCAGTCGAGTTGGCCTGGCCAAGAGGGTTGAAGTGGCTGGCAGGGGCTTACAGGTGGGCCGGCGGACAAACTCCGGTAATTAAACATGCGCTCATGCACCGAACGCTTTTGCTTTTGCTTTTGCAGTAGCTGTTTTTGGATAAAGGGGAAATATTAAGGGCTAATAAATCACTTTTAATATTAATAAAACATAAATCACAACCCTCTAAAAACTTGTCAACTATGAACGTAAAAGAGGCAACGGATACTGTGGCATGGTCGATGGTAGTTGCAACTTTTCGCTGGTAGAAGATGCCCGAAAGTTTAAGAAAAAGTTGAATATGCCCCCAGACTCCAAGGATAGATAAATAAAGGGTAAAAGAGAGAGAGAGAGCGAAAACCGCGATTAAATCAGTACTTAGGGTCATATGCATGCAGGGTTGCATTTGGTCTATGTATGGTTCTTTTTGGTCTTTTGCTTCGACATGTTCAACCGACTAATTGTCTCAATGACTGGCTGATTCGTTGAGAACAAAGGCCAGTGACAAATAACCTGATGAAAAAGAACTTTTCATTTCTCTTTCTTTCCAAGATTCTTTTTTCGTAATATTTCAACAATTTCCGGAAATTTTCATTTCAATTACCTTTGTTTTTTTTATAATCACAAGCAATCGTTTTTTGAAAGTAAAAAAAAAAATAAACAAAAAATGATTTAACACAAGAAACGATCTTTATAATGTTTTGCTTATAATTCTTTTTTGATTCTTTCACTTGCAAAAAAAAAACAGCACACACACCAAAATATTAAAATTATGCAATTATTGAAATAATTCTCTTTTTTATTTTCACTTTTGTTGTAGGTTTTTTTTTTTAGCTGTTGTTAATTTTATTTTTGAAAAACTTCGTAACGGTTTTTGCCGCGTTGATTTCTATACAATTTTCCCGTTGAATATTTGGAATTGCGCCGCATAACACACAACTCGCACGTTTGGAAGTTGCCCGAGTACTGAACTGAGCCGCTGAAGGATGCGCACGGAATTCCACAGGCCACAAGGACCTAGCACAACTCACACACACACACACACACACACATCAAACAGTTCGAATTTTGGGCTTCGGCTTTGGCCAGCCGATTCGATAGACCGAACGAATGCCTAGTCGCGACTACCACACGAACGTCTTGAAAACTTCGGGTTCGTTGTTGCTGATGATTTCAAAAAGTTGCTAGCAACATTTTATATTGCTGCTGGTAATTGTTGTTGGCTGATTGCAATGCATCGACAACAACATCCTCCTCGAAATAATTAATTTGAGGTTGCTTAACAAATAGTTTTATTGTTATTAATAAATATTTGGATAAGAGCTGAAAATATACCTTCTATTTTTTATTTACATTTCTAAAGTTATACATTTTAAAAGAGTGGAGAGAAGAGTGGCAAAATTAAAAAAAAATATATATTTATTTAAATTTTTATTTGATTAATTATCTCCTGAGGCCACAAGTTGAATAACTAAATTACTTATTGCCCTAGAAACACAACTATAAGAAATATATATCATTAACAAAAAAGAAAAATAAGATAAAAAATTATTGCTTATTTTATAGGATGTATAAAAGTGAATTTACTACTAACTTAAAGGTACGATTAATTAAAATTTTTGTTTAATCTAAATATTAATAATTTTATTTTTATTATTATTATAATTTTTTTTATCTATTAATTTTTGTTTTGCCTGTTGTTTTTAATCAAAGCTGTAAAGTGAGAAAAAAAGGCTTAATTGTGTTATACTTTTCAAAATCAATTTTTTATAGCTTTGCTAAGAAGAAGGCTTGGTTATTATCTTCTTTCAACATTAATGTTAAATGTATCCAGACTTAGATTTAATATAATTTGAGTTCTAGGTATTTTTTTTTGTTGTTAAAATTTCATCTATGAAATATGAAATTGAATTAATGAATAGGAACTTTCCATTTATTTATTATCAGAACTTGAAGCACTCACTTAAAAATTAAATACTCACTTAGCAACTATTTCTATTTTTTTAATGTGATTAAAATCATTTCGATTGATGTCTCGCAAAAGTAATCAAAAACTACGTATAACTTGAAAGTCAAAATTATTATGAAAATAAAAAAAACATAGCTGCGGCTTTTGCAATCAGTTACTTTGCTTGACACAAATTTTATCATTTGAGGGTAAAAGTCAAATGTGTTGGTGGTGAATGCCAATGAAAATATCATTTAAACAACAACAACAGCAACAGGAGCACTTAAAAGCTACATCACTTACCTAAATCAAGCGAACTAATAAAGGCAAAAGCGGCAACACTTAGTGAAAACCAACCTGGAAAGGTTCAACCTATGCCAATGTCGATACTGGGATGTCACATGTGAGTGTGTGTGTGTGTGTGCAAAGCACTTTTGCCGCTTGTTTTAATGAAATTCATTGCGACGACGACAGAAGAGAATCAAGTGAAGCCAAGCCAAGCAGAGCAGAGCAGAGAATAAACAGGAGCAAGGCTTTTACCAAATGAACACAACATTTTCGTCAATGTGGAAAAGTCGTTGGCAATTGGATTGAGTATGGGCCATGGGCCATGGGCATATACATACATATACGATAAAGGGAAAAAAACCCACTTTCATGCTCTATAAGAAAATTCATTTGCCCTCAGAAAACTCAACTCATCTCATTCCCCTAATTCTTGAATTTGCCTCGCGTTGATTTTAATGAAATGTCATCAACTTTGAGGTGTTTATTGCTCTGACAAGCTAGGCAGAGAGAGAGAGCCACACAGCAGGAGAAGCAGAAGCAGCCATCCAGCAACACATTTTGTTAGAAAGCATGAAACCCTTTGAGGAGCCCAACCAGCAAAGTAATCTTTGCGTCTTACTGTCAACCTTCTCATCTTTGCCACGTTACATTGGGTTTTTTGTTGTGGTTATGTTGTTCGTATTGTTGTCGTTGCTGTTGTTGTTGTTGGTGGTAGTGGCAAGTGGTGTCATCGGTGGCAGGCAGGCAGGTGTCGGGTCGGGTTGGGGTTGGGTCGAATGTCGGTTTTGTCGCCTTCTTGTGTTTAGGATTTTCATTTGAAAAGTTGCCACACTGCGGGTGGCGAGTGAAATGAGTGGGGGAAAATGAGGAAAAATGGGTAAAAATGGGTTGAAAGGTTGTATGAGAGAGCAATAGAAAACCAAACAACAAACATTTTCATGTATCATAAATTGTCTTCCACTTAAAAAGTGATTACGTGTGCTCAGGTTCCCTTTTACCTCCTCACCATATTCCCACACTCATTCAATTTCCACTTGTCAGATATGGCAACACTCGAATTTATTGACTCCCCAGTAAGAGTTACAGTTTGGTACTTTAGATAAACAATTTTGTGCAAGTTGTTAACTTTTACGATGACTCATTAATTTTATAAATTTTAGTTTTATTTATATTGATATCTAGCCAAAAAGGCTAAAACATGGGTATGAAATAAACTCAAGCTTCTTGTTTCCCAGTATCATCCAATCCAATTCATTTCAACACCATCATCATCATCGTCTCATTCTCATTCCTGTTCGCTCTGTTTGACATCCCTTTTGTTTCGTTTTATATAAACTAGTTTTGCTGAATTGTTGTTTGCCCAAAGTTTGTTGTTTGTCGATTTTAATGATGTGACATCTCCTCTCACACACAATACTTAAAAATTTCCAATCTCCAAACCTATATATTTTTGTAGCATTGGTTTAAGTATTTAATATTTAACACACACACACAAAAAAGAATAATTAAACAAATACAAAAAAAAAATACTAAAAAATTTAAAACTGAATGCCAAATAAAAAATCTGAAATCAATCACTTTCATGTCTAATGATAAGTAATAATTTTCTTTCTTTTTTTTTATGTACCATTTTTCTTATAAACGTGTAACTAAGACAATAATTTATATGTTTGTGGCCTTAGGAAATAGTTAATCAAATAAATAAATCAAAAAACAATTAAACTCTCAAAGATTTACAATCACAAGTCGATTTAAAACTGGTCAAGAAAAAAAAGTCCATTAACAAGTTGCGCTCAATGAATAAATTTCTTTATATTTATTGTAAATTCATCATGTTTACATCGTGTTTACATACGCAAGAGGAGACACAGAAAACGAATTTAAAGTTGTGTGAATTTTATTTTTACTTTTCTTACATTTAAACATTTAATTGTAGTTCTGGAATATCCAATGGCCATAATAAATAAACAGTTCCATATTTGGTATATTGCCAAAATATTATAGGTACCATATATAAGTTAAATTTTTTAGATATAAGTTCCGACTTACTAAATTATACAACAAATTGTAAAAAAGCAAGCGAAACATTATTTTTTAAATAAATTGTTGTCTATATGTTTTTGATCAACAAAAAATATATTATAAAATCATTGTTTTTTTTCCAAAAATAATTTGATAGAATTTGAAAAGCCTTTTCAGGTTGAAGAATAGACACCAATAGAACATGAAAAAAGCCCAATAGATCTGAATAATTTCTTTATTATTAATACTAAATTAAAATGAAAAAAAAAAACATTTTAATAGATAAGTCAAGAAGCAGCTTGTTGGAGATTTCTCTTTACAAATTATTATTGCTTTGACACTATTGTCAGCCTTTTATATATCTACATAATTTATTCCAAATTGTCAGTCAAACGGTAGCATTTACTAGAGAAGGTCGGTCGTCTAAAATAAAAAACAACAAAAACATAATCAAAAAATTAGTGAAACCAAAAAAAAAAAAAAAAAAAAAAAAAAAATTTGTAAAAAAAAAAAAAAGAAACAAAAAGAGAAATTTTGGAACAACTTTTTGCGGAACTTTTATGTATGTTTCCTAAAAAAACATGGAGCGTCAAAATCGTAAGAAGCCCACACAGCCAATGCCACAGCGTGTAACAAAGCCGGATCCGCGTGCCTCAAAAGTTTCTTCGTCTACGGTATTGCAACGGGCAAAAACTACACCCAGTCGACTTCCAATTCCCGTTGCGAGTGCTCCGAACCGTTCTACTAAGACTCAATCTCGAAGTCTGCTGGGCAATAGCAAACCTGGACCTAGTAGTATGGCTCTACCAAAATATGTACAAGCTGCCTCTGCTAGCGTAAGTACGCGAACACAGGCCACTTCACCGGCAAATCGGTCCCGACGTGTTACCAGTACACTCAAGGAGATTGAAAGGTTGCGTGAGGGAAGGGAGGAGAGACGCAGTAAGATGGCCGCTACGCGTCAGGAAAAACGGGCGCTCCGCGAGGCAGATCCGGGTAATCCAAATTGGGAGATTTCCCATATGATACGCGAGCATCGAGAAAAAATGACAATGAATCCAATTGTCGATTTCCATTCCGGCATTCTATGTGATGAGCAGATTGTGGTTTGTGTGCGCAAGCGGCCAATAAATCAGCGTGAACTCAATAATAGAGAAGTGGATGTGATCTCAGTTCCATCTGCAAATTTGGTAGAAGTCCATCAGCCACGCTACAAAGTCGATACAACCAAGTACATTGAACATCATCCCTTTGTCTTCGATTATGCCTTTAACGAGTTTGCATCCAATGATTTGGTCTATCGATATATCGGTAGCCCATTAGTCTCAAACGCTTTCGAAGGGGGCAAGGGCACTTGTTTTGCCTACGGGCAAACGGGGGCGGGCAAGACCTTTATAATGAGCGGTGAGGGTGAAATAAACGTACAAGATTCTGGTATCTACACATTGGCAGCTAGTGACATCTTCAGTAAGCTGCCCGAACTCAAGGGCTCTGGCATGACCGTCCATTGCAGCTACTTTGAAATCTACGGCTCAAAGGTATTCGACTTGATAGCCCCAAAAAAACGAGAGCTGAAAATGCTAGAGGATCACAACCAGGCCATACAATTAATGGGGCTAACCGAACTGGCCGTCAACAGTGTGGACGATGTGCTCGCTCTAATAAACCTGGGAGAAAATAACCGCATGATGGGTCAAACGGCTGTCAATGCACATTCTTCGCGATCGCATGCTATATTTCAATTTAAGTTGCGTAAACCGGAGCTCAATCATCCGTATGGGATTTGTTCCTTTATTGATCTGGCTGGCAATGAGCGTGGCTGCGACAATGCAGCCTCTGATAAAAACTCTCGACTGGAAAGCGCCGACATTAACAGGTCCTTGCTGGCTCTAAAGGAGTGCATCCGAGGCCTGGTCCGGCAGTCTTCCCATTTGCCGTTCCGCGATTCAAAGCTAACGCAAATATTAAGAGACTCGTTTGTCGGTGATCAGAGAACTCGCACCTGCATGATTGCCATGCTTTCACCTGGACATAATTCCTGTGAGCATACGTTAAATACACTTCGATACGCCGAAGCTGTGAAAGGCATTAATCGGGACAATCCTACGGAAAGTAAGCCATCAATCAAAGTTACGCGCAAAACCTAAATTCAATCCGCAAGACTCAACAAAAATTCAAAAAAAAAATATATATATGTCAAAAAACTAGTAGAAGGCACCTCCTAGTAATCCTGACTGTAACGACCGATTTTCAACTTAGTCCAAATTAAAGTTTTCCTTTTGAACACTGCTAATCAAATTTAATTTGATTCGATAGAAATATAAACACCCTTTTTCTCACACACACACACATACACAAACAAATAGTTTTTAGCTACAAAACAAGTTGAGTTTAATTACAAATTCACATACATTTAAGTACAAGGACAAGCAGCTTCAAGTATTTTATTTCGATAAACTTTTTTAAAATAATTAAGTTTTAAATTTTCCAACTCAATTTTTGGAGGCCTTAATTGTGAAATATTTTTTAAAATATAATGAAAAATGACTTATCTAAAATTCGAGAATTTTTTTTTTATTTTTACCCGTAAAGGATTCCAAGTTTTTTTTCAACTATGATATCACTTTCAGTTTGTCCATTAAGTACATTTTTTAAGATTAGCTTTAGTGCTTTTCACACTAATTGTAAAATTGATTGTTAGGTAAATAAAGTTTCAAAAAAACAACGATACTATTTATAGTTCCATCGTGAACAAACGAACTAGTTCCCAAATATAAACTATCGGTAAATGAACCTTGTGATTATCGATAATAGAGACTTTAAATTATCTATAGCTAACCTAATTTATTGTATGCACTTCTTCTGTTCTTCCCCCATTTACGGTTTTTGATATGCTTTTATTTATATCTGGGTATGTTGTTTAACAAATCGGTACAAAACCGTAACTACTTAACAGAGTCTACATTGAGGGGCGGATCCCAGTGGGTGCTACCCGGTAATGATTGTCAGCCAATGTGAGCCGCCGTTGCCGTCGAAGCGCGAGAGTCCAAAACGTCCTGGCAAATTAAGGAATTCCACTACAAATAGAGGAAAAAGCACAAAACCTGCAAGTCACGCAACAACAATTTTAACAACAGGCAATGGCAAGGACAAGGACCGAAGTGGCAGAAGGGGAAGGAGCAGAATTGATGCCCCCAACAGATGCGGGGGGCGGAAAGGTCGCACGGCAGGCGGCCTCTGCCTGTCCGTCAATGAAAATATGTGCGCCGTACTTTATTATTTCTTATTGAATAATTATGGGCCATTTGTACGCGTGGGCGTTGGCGGAGGCAAGTGTCGATGTTGATAGCATCGCCCATAGTCTAGGACAGTGGAAATGGGTGGCCACGATGTCGTTGTCGCTTCACGTGCTTATCTTGTTTCCGTTGCTTCATTTAAAAGTTAATGACTGCTTTTAATGGGCGCCGGTGCCAAAAGCTAGACACCCCCGCCCCGCAACCTAAATTGAACGGAACGGAACTGGGCCGACGCTACTTCAGGTTCCGTTTTGCTGAGCATGTCACCAGACAGACAGAGGAGACGGCGGGATTGAACGCCAGGCAAATTGATTAGGTTTAAAAAAATCAAAAAAAAAAAAATCATTGCACGGGTCGCGTTTTTGTTTTTGTTATCTGGCCGGAGCTGTGCAAAAGTAAACCATTAAAAGCGAAAATGTTTTACAAATTGAAAGTCACGCAAGAATTGACCAAACCAAACCAAACCAGTCAGCAAGGCAGAGCAGCAGGCAGGCAGGTCAGGTCAGGCCAATCTCGCCGATGGGCGCCAGCATGAGTCGAATTTTTGTTCTTCTTTATGCTGGAAAAGCAACAATGTTGTGGTCACCTTTTGTGGCAAAATGGTGGCTGGAGAAAGGGAGAGAGGAGGACATTTTGCCCCATCATCAGTCTGCGTTGTTTTGGTTTGTTTTTTCTTTTTTTTTTTACTTTCACCAGGAGAGGTCGTGTAAATCGTATTAATGTCAGTTGTCTCGCCTGCTTGTAGCAATGAACGGTAAATGTTATGGAATCATTAACACCTAGCCCCATTCCACCATCCTGCAAGGCCACCAACTGTGGAGGACCTGAATGATGCCATAAAGTTGATTACTTAGAAGTCACTCAATATGCCAGCGGATATGCGAGTTTATTACAATTTGTAAACGTTAACGAGTGCTGGAGAAATGAAGGGAACCTACTCGATAACCAACACATCGGTCACTTTAAGTGCCCAAAGTGCTGGCAAAGCATTAACACTTATAAAATATGCACTGGTCGCGTGTCTATTTTCAATAAATACCTGCAAATACCAATAAGCAGCAGGCCAAAAAAGTATCCAACTTGGCCAACTGCAGAGCACTCAAACTGGCCATAAAAATGGTTACTTTTGAGCCTTGGAGGTAGACAAGGATATTCTGGTGTCTATTGCATGTCTGGGTAGTTGGAGTAGCCAAGTGTTTAAGATCGATAAGCTATCAAGGGCAAACTTTAAGAGATTCTTTAATGAACTAAGCCTAGGTAAAACTATATTCCCAGCCAGTGCCACCCAGCAATGCCGCAGAAACATTAGAAGTGAAGACTTTTTATGTTCACAACAATTTTTAAGTAGCGCACAAAATGACGCAAGACAGCAGACAACGAGACATTGATGGGGAGGGGTCGAGAGGGTTCAAAGCATTACAACTTGTTCTTATACTCCTCCGACTTCAGTGCACGCCTAAGCATAAGTACTTCCGACTTTAAAAGGATGTCACATCCGGTTTCGTTTCTCGAGCGTGAAGCGCAAGCCTGCGATCTGATAAGAACCGGCACTGCTGTCGTGGCAACGACGACCACAGCACTTCAAGGTGCAACAGTTTGGCAGCTCCAACCTTTTTTTTCTTATACTTGTTTTTCTTGGCTTTTGATCAACCATCTTCATCAAGCCTTAGAAATTTCGATTATCGACAAAACAAAGATTTCAATTGTTTCAATCAGGATATTTCAAATTATTTAATAGGGTCACTCTGGCTTAAAAAAAAAGTGTGGTAAGCTGGATTAGAGCTGCCAGATTTTGCTGTGCATAATGCCCAAAATAATGATATCATGACAAGATGATAATGTTGCAAATACAAACGAACCACAATAAGGAAAAATAAACCAAGAAAAAATTAAAACAAAGCCTGCCAGTGCAGACAATGGCTGAGCCTGACATCTATGTAAACATGGCCGCAACAATGGATGACGATGACGACGACGACGATGCAAGCATAGAAGAAGAGAAAAAAAACCCAAGATTGATGAAAAAGCGGCAGCAAAAAACAATAAAATGTATCTAAACCATAAAAACACACACACACACACACACCGACATTTTATATAGCCAGCACCATCACTTTGACAATAAGTGAAAAATACAGCAGCAGAAAAAATAGAAATGGTGAAAAGGGGCAGGGGGTAATGTTTCTGCGGCACCGGGAGCCTAAAACAATACGATTGACAAAAGTGGAGTCAACTGTTACAGCAACAACGACAATAACAATAACAGAAAGAAATTGCAACAACTGCAGAGCCCAGAGTCGAGTCGAGTCGAGTTGAGTCGGTAAAGAAGCAGTGGCGCATAATATGTGTAAAACCAAAAGGATTTGTTATTCGAAACCGAGCGAAAAGATAAATAAACAAAAGCAGCTTCTTGCTGAGAGCTCACTGTGTGCGCCTGCCAACCGACGGACGGCCGGACGGGTCGGAACGGATGTGATGGAATGGGACAGGACAGGATAGGATAGGATAGAATGGACAGAAAGAGAAGAGGAAAAAAAAAAAGCTGCGGCTGGCAGGATGGATGCAAGGAGCAGCAAAAACCAGAAAAATTTTAATAAGTGCCACAATGGTGTGTGGTGTGCAGCCCTAGAAAGCAGCGAGGATAAAAGAGTGCCAACATATAGCAAGCAATAATGAATGCCTCATGTTCAGACATGTGTTTGTTTGTCTGTGCAGAGAGAGAGAGAGAGAGTGCAGAATTTTCTGCCATTAGATACGAAACTAAACCAAACGCTTTAAGCTAAACCCTGGAAATCCATCCCTATCACTATTACCCCCATTTATTCCAGGGTTCCATGTCAACCGAAAGCGTTTGAATGACATAAAAAAAGCGAAAAGAAAATAAAAATTGTTGCATCAAATTGTTGTACAACAACAACAATCATAAGAATTTCAATTCGAAAAACTATAAAACATATTTAGGCTTTTGCTAAAGCGCTGCAATTCCACAAAAAAAAAAAACTGGGTCATCGTTACAAAAGAACCCAACATCGTGCCACAAATAACAATACATACAACAACAACAATAAATATATATATATATATATATGTGTGTGTTGATATAAGGAAAGAAATAAGCAGAAGTGCAGCAAACGGAATTGCAAAATGAAAATAAATTGTGCACAATTTTAATCAAATTTTGCATTTAAGAAAAACAACAAGAGAAATCTGATTTTTTTGTATATCATTTAAAGACAATGGATAATATATTTTAAATATATTTAAATGTATATTAATTTGCTACCTGATGAAAGTTGTCACTCATTAAAATTTCAACTTCCGAGTTTTAGAAATTAATTGGAAGCCTTTTTTTTTTTTGCTTTCCCCCAAATTTATTTGATATTATTTTTTCGGTTTTGATTTAAATAAACAGCTAAAAATTTAATTAAGTAAGGAACACTTTTATAATTATGTAGGCTGTCTCCTTTCGATGGTAATAGATTAACCAATCGGTACATAAACTATTTAAAACTAACAATAGATTTACATCCAAAATATTGCAGAAGGCAGTAACGCCGAAAGGAAATTTCGAAGCCTTGATTAACCCGCATCCCTTAAATTTATTTATTAATCATTTCCTAAGGCTACAAGCTCAAGAAATTATTAGTTACATCCAAGATATTGCAGAAAGCCTTGCCGCCGAGAGGGAATTATGGAGTCTATTTTAATTCGGGTCCAGAGGAAAAAAATTTCTATTTTCTACGCTCAACGGCGTTGACTTACAATAAATAAAAATAAATTTACATCCAAGATATTGCAAAAAGCAGTAAATGAATCATTTCTTTAATTAATTATTTCCTTTGCTTTGTTTTGCTAATATTTCGTCAGGTGACCAATCAACGCGGCCAACTTTACCTTTCTTCTGTTAATGTTGTCAATTCCGATAAAAATATTTCCAATAAGAAACTAATTATTTGAAAAAGAGTGGAAAGTATTCAAAAAATTGGGTTAATTTCTTTTCAGCAAGTATTTTTAAATGGGACACAAGACGATAAATGAAGAGCTTAAAAGTTGATGTTTTCCTATTGTATTTAGTTAGTTAGTTTCCCTATTTAGTTACAAATAACGTAATTAAATTGACATGCATCATTTTGCCAAATGAAACTAACTAGGGCAACTAATTAAAATTATTTTATCAATGCGAAAAACAAGAGCGATTGGTACACGCAAAGCCAGGCTCAAAAAAAACAATCCCACACAACAGCAACCAATTACCAATGGATGATGATGGGTCAATGGTCCAACGTTGTTGTTGTTTTTGTTATTGTTGATCAACTTCAGGCGAAGAGCGAAAATTACGCGTTAATTGAATTAAAATTGAAATCGAATGCGGCATGAATGGAAATATTTTTATATTAAACAATTCGGATTCGAAGGACGAAGACAAACGTCAGAAGTCCAAATTCAGTAGAATTTATGGCTACCATTAAAATTATTAATTAAGAATTTCCCAGCTTTATCTTAAAATTAGCTTGTCTTTCAAGATTTTCTCTACAATCTGCTAAATGTGTTCCGATCCAGGGAAAAATAATTTCTAAGTTCCAATCTATAATTTAATTAACGTTAATAAAAATAGATAATATTCTATTTTCTATTTCTATTTTCTTCCGATTCTATTAGTCGGAGCGAACTGGTCTCATTTGAAAGAGGAGACCGTTTCCCATATTTTAAAATTTTTCCGAGTAAGCTTCCGTGGGTAGAACGGAATTTGGAATTTAATCATACGCATTACTTTTATAACACACCCTGTATATTTATTTTTTCCGAAAGGGAAGGTTCTATCAAAAAAAAACCTAAGTGCTGTAAAGTGAAGCAACATTAAAATAATAAAAGACTTGCCAACACTTAAAATCAAAACAGCTTTTTTATCGATATATTTTTGTTTGTACCAGTCAAAATTTTCATACTTAATTGAAATGAGAGCACAAAGTTTTGACCATAAATATTTTTATATATAAAAAAAACTATTTAGATTAGTCGATTATGTCTGCAATAAATCCGAATCGAACTTTGGCAAATAAGTTAATAAAGTAGGCAATGATTTTTAAGTATTTCCTTTTATTTTTTATTTAGACACTTTTAACACTTTGATTTATGTGATACACACAGAAAACACATCAAAATTATTAAATTAAACACACCCGGAGTATTAATAACCAATTATTTAAATAGGTAAAAACTTGAAATAAAAAAAACTTACGAGCCGAGTTTTAATTTAAGAATAAAAAATCCATACAGATTCTTATAGAATACAATGGGTCGCTTTATAAGCGATGCCATTATAATTATGCGTTTCATATATAGGAATAATTTCTGCTGGTCGGGCATGAAGAGTTGGGCAGTATTCCTGGTGTCCGTGCGTTTGGCCAAGGAATTTCACGGCTTTGAGGTGATGCAACAGCTTTGATTTGACCGGCAAAAAGAAATAACTAAAAATAATAAAATGCATTAAATTTTAACCCTTATGATGCGAATATCCGTTCAATAAACAACAAGTAAAACAACAAAAAAAAACAGATGGCAATATTAAAAGCTGTTTAAAATCGAATTTGGCCAACACAAGGCGGCTCAATTAAACCTGTGCCTGTGTGTGTGTTTGGGATTGAAATGATAAGAGGTTGAAATGGCAAGGGAAAGGGAAAAGTAGAAGAGGATGTGGCAGTTGGTGGCTGTTGGCTGGTGCGGTTGACTGGTGCCTACTGCCTACAGCCAAACCAGCATCAATTTAAAATCATTTAATAAATTCTCACTAAATTTCAATTCCGTTTTCATTAAATGCCACATAAATTATACGCCGGGGTCTGGCGGTTCCCGGTGAAATGGGTGGCTCAAATATTCAAGTGGTGTGTCTGTGTGTGTGTGTGTGTTTGTGTGCTGGGTTGAGGGGTGTTGATGGCTTCTAAATCGCGTGTTACCATATTTCGTTTTCAAATGCGCGCCATTTGAGCATAAAATGCTTTTAATTTTTGTACATTTGTCGTTATAGTTGTTGTTGTTGTTGTTGTTGCTGCTGACTTTCCCCGGAGCCCTCTCTGTTTTTGGTCACATTTTCAATTCGACCTCAATAAAATTTACACAGCAGCGCTACGCAAAAAAGCCGCGCCAGATAACCGAATAACACAGTGAGAAGAAGGTCGACGATTGCCCCTTACCCTCTCCTAAAATCATGTAACTGTATTTATATGTTGTAACTTCACGCCATTGCCCAAAAAGTGTTCATTTCCGTTTTGGCGCTATCGCCACATCCGGCAAATGGGAAGCACCAAACTCAAAGACTCAGGGTGTCTGACTGACTCTCTCTGTTCAATTGGATGCTTAAAGACTTTACTTTAATTTTGTTTTTTTTTGTCATTCGATTTGATGTTTTCTACATTTTCGCCGACGACCTTGCAAAATATTAAAGGCAAAACAAAAAACTTTTTCCACGCCCGAATGCAAAACTACAATTTTTTGGCCCCGACAAATCGACTAGAAAACATTTTCCATTGAAAAAGTAACCATGTACAACAAAACTGTTATCAAATAAAATCCAAAGAGAGGGCAAGACGAAAGTATGGGGTAAAAGTTAAAAGAAAGGAAGGAAAGTTTTCACTTAATCGCTTTTGCTGCATTCGAAGGAAAACAAACCTCACCCGGCTAATTTGACTTTATCTGCTGCGCAAAAAGTGCAAAACGAAAAGTTTTTTACTTTGCCAAAAACTGCAAATGGCCAGAAAATGTTGAAAACGTTAAAACGAATTGGCGGTCAGTCTGTTTGAGGCCTTACAAAATCATTTCCCTTTACTGGTTCAACAGACAAAGAGTAGAAGAAGCTGTGATTTCAATATTTATTCAGCTTTAGCTACTAAACTCTTAGGATTTTTAATAGATCACAAAATTAAGCGAATTTCAACACTGTAATTTAGTATTACATAAGTGAATTTCATTTGATTTCTAAGATTTGAAATAGATCATTAAATTAAGCGCTTTTCAACACTGTAATTTAGTATTACATAAGTGGATTTCATTTGATTTCTAAGATTTGAAATAGATCACAAAATTAAGCGTTTTTCAACACTGTAATTTAGTATTACATAAGAGGATTTCATTTGATTTCTAAAATTTGATATAGATCACAAAATTAAGCGATTTTCAACACTGTAATTTAATATTACATAAGTGGATTTCATTTGATTTCTAAGATTTGAAATAGATCACAAAATTAGGCGGTTTTTAACACTGTAATTTAGTATTACATAAGTGGATTTCATTTGATTTCTAAGATTTAAAATAGATCACAAAATTAAGCGGTTCTCAACACTGTAATTTAGTATTACATAAGTGGATTTCATGATCTAAGGAATGAGGAATTTTCTCAAGATTGCCAGTTTAGAATCCACTTTTAATGGTAGAAGGTAAGTCAAGAAGTAATTCCGGTATTTAAAAAAGTATTTTTGAGATGTTTTTTAAAATTCCCTGCTTGCGAATCTAAATATTCCTAAAACATCAAACCTTAGACTAAATGTATTGAAAATTTTTGGTTTGTAGGGTCCAAATTTTTTTAATATGGAACCCATTTTCAATTCTCACATTTAACACGTGTTGAGAGATATATATATATTTTTTTGGTAGCCACGTTTTTCAAATACACTTCCCGCAGCTTGACAGCTTGACTGCTGTCAGTTTATTGTGCATGTGTGTGTGCGTGTGTGTGTGTGTGTGTTGGCTATTGCATGCTGCGTGTTGATTTTTGCCAACTATTCGAGGATGCTGACATTCATTCACGTGCTTTTTGCCCGCCGTTGTCATTGCCAGTGCATTCGTAGCAGTCGTAAATAAATTTGCATTTTTGTCAATTTTGATGGCGACCACAAACAACAACAACAACAACCAAATTCATTCACTGCCATAGACGTTTTGCGTATGCATTTTTGGGTGGGCGTACAATGACCAACCTCAGAGATAAACGCTGGCTACCCATAGCATTTGCTTTTGCTTTTGCTTTTACATTAGTATTAGTATTGCATGAATGCATGTAAAGTATGTAAAGTTTATTCATGTATTGCGGGTTTGCGGCATTGGCGGTCAAATCCTGTACCTAATTTTTTTTTTGTATTTGTTGTTAATAAGTCGTTTTTTGTTTACTCTTACCAAAGTGTCTAAAATCGCTAAAAAGTTCAGCCGAATTTAAGTTGTTCGTAACTCCCGTCTCCTTTTATTTTTTATGTAATACTAAAATGATTCCTAAGCATAGGTTTTTTTTAAATATTGAATGATGAATAAGAAATAAGAAGAAATAAGAAAGAAGAAGATTTAAGATTACCTCTCCCCCACCTAAACGTTACGTAACATCCAAGTGACTATTTTTACCTACTTACTTTGTTATTGTTTTAATCGCTTTTGCATTAATAAAGAATATAGTAAAGTTATTATGTAATTTATTTGCAACCATTCATTGAATTATAAAAATGTTACGTAGCTCATTAATTCTCTTTCCCCAAAATTTGAGTTGCATTTGTTTATGCATAGAGTATTAAAAATTGGCCTTTCCAAATTCTTTTCGGTTAATTTCTAGTCATATCTGCCCTCTGCCCACTCCATCTTAATTCATACCAAAAGCTTCTTTTTTTTTTTTTTGGTATCATCTGGGCCGTTGGCCAAGGCTGAAAATGGAAAATGCACCCCAGGGCAACGGAATGGCCATTTGCCTTTCATTCACTATCCTTGCTGACTGGCCCGCTCTCTCTCTCTCTCTCCTCCCCTTCGTCCTGCTATCCTGCCATGGACCCTGCATGCATATGGCTGGCATTAAGCAACAACAACAACAACAAGAACAACAATAGTGGCAATAGCAACAATGACAATGACAAAAATGTTGAACAGTCATAGTCACAAAGTTGCTGACTGAGTTTTTGTCATCATTTTGTGTGTCATTCTTGTGGTGAGTTTTTCTATGTATGTGGTTGTTGTTCTTGTTGTTGTTGTTCTTTGTTTAAACGCTATTATCGTAACACAGTACAAATATGCATCTGTGTATGTGTAGGTGTTTAGAGTTACCAAAAATTAATTTGCATAATAGCATACACACACACACACACACACACACATTCAAATGTCAAACAAACATTTCTGACATATTTCTGTGTGTGTGTGTGTGAAAAATAACTAAAAATGCAACTACTAAAAATTGCATGCAACAAAAAAAAAAAAATATATAAAAAATTTAAATAAAATCAAAATGTAACAAATTCTAAAACTGTCCATCAGTTTCTCCATTTTTTGTATAAACTAACAATGTAAAATTGTTTTGCATTTATGATTGGCTAACCTAAACAATGAATTAAATAAATAACTAACAATTAAATTAAATATTTGACTGGACAATTAATTAAGTAAAAACTATTTAAAATGATTTCATTTTATTTTATTTGGTAACTTTTAAAATTAATTAAATTTTTAAACTAAGTCTTGGCTCTTTTAATTCGATTCAGAGTTGCAATTTTATTCGTTGCTCTTGATAAATTCTTTAAATTTTCAATATCAAAATAAACACATCAATTTCAAATATTTTTTAGAATTTAATTTTCTTATCTCTGTTGCTTTGCTGATTTTGGTTTTGGCCTTATAAAAAGTTATGAAAATTGTGTCGGAAGCATTTCATTGAATGGAAAGCCTTTTTTAGAAAGCCTGACTTGGCTTTCTTCTCTTGTATTACAAGGAAGTACTTGAAATCTATGGCAACTACTTAAAGTTAAAGTTTTTTGTGGCAATTTTGGATGCCAAAAACTTTTGCCGGCAACGACAAAGACGACGACATAAGCATAACAATAAAAGTCAATGAAAATGAAGATAATATGCGCTTTTTGGTCAACTCGAAAAAAAAAAAATATTTGAAGAATCACTTGACAAAAAAAAATTGTTGTATTGTTATTGTTTGACAGGGTGTGTTTTTTTGATCACAGACAACAAACAAACAACCTTAACAGTTAAGGGAAAACCTTATAATTTTTTGTTGGCCTGTTTTGTGTTAACTGTCATGTTAATTCCCTCGTAATACGCGTGTTCATTATGTTAAACACTTAACATGTGTACGTGTCTAGCTTGGCATTTTCAATGTTTTGGTTTGTTTTTGTTTTTGTTTGTTTATTCCATGCAAGTTTCTGTGTATATGTATTGTTATTATACTGTGTTTTACAAGTCTCTGCTCTCACACAAACACACGCACAGCCCATCTCCACACACACATATACCTACAATAAATGAAAGTGTAACACACTAATTAGTCTTGTATGCGATTCATAATGATAACAGTAATTAACATTGAGGTATGCACTACATGTCTGAGCTCCAAGCACATTGCTCTCTCTCTCTCTTTCTCTTTACCCCGTTAGTCTTGGAATGTTTAATACAGGGTATATCCAAAGGCAAGTTAAAAACACGAAATATTCATCAGAAAATTTAGGACAAACATAGGCCTTCAACTTTACCGTTTTTCGGCTTTTATTAAAACTAAAACGGACGAAATTGGGATTGAAAAAACCAATTTATCATTCAAAATGAAGGATCTATTGGCCCGATTTAATATACTTTATAACTTTAGAACTTGGAATTAATCTCGCGATTCTCCTTCCTTTTTCCTTCCTAAATTATCGAGATCTATCGAGGGTCAAATCGAATTCAATCGAGTACAGTTCATCTAAGTTCTTAGTTCTGTTTAACAAAGAACAACATAACAGATCAAAATTAAAAATACTAGTTTTAATTAAATTTAAAAAAATAATAAATAATTAAATGTAAAAAAGGCAAATTTGTCAAACAATATTGCAATGTCAGTTCACAAAATATAAATAGTATAAACGAACAATCTGAGACTTCAATCTTGTTTTTTTTTAAGTTTATATCTAGCCAACTCATATAAAAAAAATTAGATAGTGTAAACAGAGCTTAATCTTCAACTATGAATACGTACAAAAATCAAACTCATATTTTTATTATTACATCCTATTTGGGCAAATGTATTAATTATTTTTTTGGGTTCGTCGATAAAATATTATACAATATTATAATTAGAAACCACAGTATTTTTACAGCTGAAATAAATCACTTTGTCTGATGCTCAATTAAATTTATTAATTGCATTGTCCACTTGGAACGTAAAAGTATTTTTTAAATATATCGATAAGTTCTGAAATCATCTCTATTGCTCCAGTACCATGATGGACCATGACATGACTCTTGGAACAAAGGAACCATAAGTTTAACTTTAAGTTAATGGCTAAATTTTAAAGCATTCAAATTCAATAAAGGTTTGTAGTGGCTAATATAATTTTTTAGTTAGTTAATTCATTATCAAAGCACCCTGTACTAAGGTATGAGTTAATTTTGTCACACGGCTACCTCGGCGTAAAGCGACGACAAGAATAGAGATACAAACAAGGAACTATCAAGCCAAGACTCAGAGAGTCACAGAGTCTAAGGTTCAGTTCAGTTCAGTTGAGTTTTGGTTTTGGTTTTGCTTGAAGTATATCCTTCTTGTGCTTTTTGACATTCACTTGAATGAGTCTGTTGTTGTGGCTGGCACGTGGTAGTCAGTCAGTCAGTGAGTCAGTCCCTATTGGCGGTTGGTTAGTTGGCTTGCCTGGGAAGAGAGCCTTTGGCAGGAGCCTCTGTTGCTTATTAATGCCCAAGCGTTGCACACACAGAGAAATGAAGACACTGAGGCACACATAACACTACCGGTTCGCCCATTTGATCCTCACAGGATGCCATGTCATGTTTTCATTATGCTCATGTGTCTAAACAATTATCCTGCAGGCATAATTATACTGACGTTTATAAGCTTTGACACTTTCGGTTTTCGGTAACATGTCTAATTCATGTACAGACACACACACACACACACTCATTTAGGTACTTGCTTATTATTTGTTACTTCCTTTTCCTGAGCTTATAAATGTTTTTTTTTTTTTTTTGTTGGTTCTTTCTTTAAAATAAATAGATGGGCTTTTTTTTCATAATTATTTTTTTACTACATTACTAATTACTTTAGAGGAGGGAAAAGGAAGAAGGAGAGGAAGGATACCCAAAGTATTTATTGAGGGTTGCTCTTGTTGGTTGCTACATTTTAGCCACATACTTCATTATTTGTTATTATTGTTTTTGTTAGTGTTGAGGTTGTTGGCATTATTTTTTGGGTGAAAAATTACTGACATCAGCAGAAACTTATTTTGGCGTAAAATTGAAAAATTCCTTTGTATAAAATTAAAAGTAAGTTGATTCTTTTTTCACTTGTCGCTTTACTCTTGTTCATCTTCTTGTCTCTCTTGTTTCTGTTGTTTTTGTTGTCGTTGTTGTTTGTTCGTCTTTGTCGCTGTCTTCCGCTTCGTGTTTCCGTTTATTTTATTATGCAAGAAACAAAAGTTTCATTTGTTTGTCCTTTTCTTCGTTAAGAAAAACCATCAATCATTTGCCGTGTTTCTGTTTCCCGTCCTCTTCAATTTGCCCTCCTCTCACACCATTTTTCTATACGACAGCGACAAGAAATGCTAAACAAAAAAAAAAACAAAACTGAAAACTGGCCAAGAAAAATTCTCATTTTCACACACACACACACACACACACACACACTCAAAAACAAATTGCATTGCCATTTTGTGGCAAGGGAAAATTGTTGCCTTGTTTTTCCATCTAATAAGTAAGTAGGTATTTTTTTTTTATTTCAGACATTTTTTATTTTGATTTCCAAATTAAAATGGCTTTACCAGAAATTAGTTTTGAACTTGAATGCGATTAAAAACGAATTTAAATTTTTAGAGCGAAACTATATAGCTTTTATAGATTATAGTGATCCAATCGAATCGTTTTCCACAAATATTTAATACATCAAGTTTAATACATCAAGAATTTTTTGGTATAAATCTTGGAAATTTATAATATATTTTAAATTATTATTTTAGTTTTAAATACCCTGAAATTCATTAGTTTTTTAACTGTTATTTACTCCTTCACGATTTTCTTTGTTTTCTATTTCTGTTTTTAGAGGCTTAATGTGTAGTTTTCGTAACATCAAATTTTAATTAATTGTAAATTTAATGTTTAATAATGGATTCTATTGTTTTTTTTATAGATGTTTGTTGCTGATTTATTGAAATTTTACGAAAATGACCTTAAAACCTACGGTAATGAAGATATTTCGCAGTGGCAAAAAATTATATTTGATAAAATGAACTTTTACCTTTAAAAATAGTATTAAGAAAGCAAAATCAGATATCCAGATTTTAAGATATAAAAATTCTAAATTAAAAAATTCTAATAAAAAATAATGAAATTCAAAAAATTTATTTATTTCTTTATTTTTCTTACGTACATTTTAAGAAATGTTTAATTGAATTATGGCCCATTTATTTCCAATAGATTTCTCTCTCATATCAGTCAATTTATAGCTCAATTAGACAGAGTTCATTTTCACATCGATAAATACAATAATAAAGAGCAATAAATTGTAAATATCTTTGTATGTATTTGTATGTTCAATTCAAATATAAAAGCCACTGGTCATTAAATTCGCAGCCAACTTAAAGCATTTATCAATTTCAATTTCAATTTTACCTTAACACAATTTGACCTTCAAGAGGAGCAATAATAGAACAGAACCACAAGCAAACCAAAAAAAAAAACCAAACCAAAACCAAGCCAACTAAAAGAGCAGAGGGGAAAGGGAAGACAATGGCAAAGCTAAGCAATTTATTTCAGAACTAATAGCAGCCAAAAATGAGTGCGTGCCGCCGCCGTCTTCTGAACATGGCCAAAAGGAGTGGTAACCGGCCAAGAGGAACGGGAACGTCGCGTCGACGGACTTTTACCTCGTGCTGCCGCCGATTTGGGCAACCAACCGACACTTAAGTCATACAACTTAAATTTATAGAAGCACATTAAACTTTTAAATGATAAATTGCTGAATATAATTTACGCCAGGCCAAATGAATGGACTGAGACGGCACCGGCAAGGAAAAGGAAGGCAAACTGCCCTTGTAGTTAATAACTCTTTCGTTGAGAATCGAGAATGGAGCTTGTTGCCTAATATGCACGCAATGTTGGCGTAAATGTTTGTTGATTAGTGTGTTGTCGTTGTCCTTAGTTTTTAGCGCCGTCTCTAAGCTCCTCTCACTCTCTTCTTGTGTCTTCTTGTCTCTTGTTTGGCACTTCATATTCATGCTCATTGACAGCACGCTAACGGCATATAAATTGTTAGTTATTCCTTCTTTCTTTGTTTGTTACAACTATCAGCGACTGCCTGCCTGCCTTTGCCTGGTCTCTTTCTATTCTGTACTACACACACTCTTTCGTTCACATTCTCTCTCTGTCTCATTCTTTTACACAGCTGACATTATTTCCCTTTGGCTGTTTACGCGGAGCCTTTCGGCGTTTATGTCAAAGTGGCAAACTTGTTATTCCTCTTTTGTTGTTTTTGCTTTTTCATTTTCAATTACAAATGACAAGTGCTTCACGCTCTAGTTTCTTGCCAAAGTGTTGGCATGCCTATGCCTCCTCTGCCTGTCTCTCTCTCTCACGCTGTTTCAAAGCCCCTGCATACATTTTGTATACCTTTTCTATCTATTTATGCATCTGTACGTACATATATACTAACTGTGTATGTGCGTGAGTAAGAGATAATAATGACAAGTACACCACCGCAATTTGTTGTTTGGCACACAAAAAGTAAATGCCAAAATACAAACAAACTGCCAACAGCAACAACAACAACAACAACAGACCCTAAAAACTGTTAATTATTTGTATTTGGCAGTTACAGTTACATCTGTCCAACCATTTATATTCTCTTATTTTTTTTTTCGTTGCTAGTCAAAAAATTCAAAGAATTATCATTTTATTAGATTCAAATTTCACAAAAATCAGTTGTCTTCTCTTGGCAAAGACAAGTTTAATTAACCCTCTAATTTTTATTTTTTTTTAGAAAAAAGATTAAGTTCATATATAAAATTGTTTGACTTTAATACATAGTTTTAAAGTAATCCTAACTAAAGGATGAGGATGATGATAGATAAATAAATAAACCACATTTTCTATTTGTGTTATTTTAGTTTCCTTATAAAAGATCATTTAATTTAAGCTTATCTGTCTAATTCTAATTTAGATTAATACATTTTTATTTTTATTGAATTAATCACTTGTGTTCTTATATTTATATACTCTAATTTTGAAGGCATTCCGAGCATGGAACAGCAAAAACCAAATAATGGTCACAAATTGAATCATTGCTAAAAAGAGTATTAGACAAGCTTTCTTAAGCGCACTGAACACAAGCAATACAATCATAATGAAGATCATTACAATGAAATTAGCAATTTCTCGAATTTCGGCAAGCATTTTCTTTGAGTCCAAAGAATTTCAATCTCTTCTTGTTGGATGATCTCCAGTTTTATTCTTTTAACTATGGATAAATAGGATAAATCAAATAAAACACAAAATCAATGGGAAGTTTTCTTACTCAACCAAAAACAATCGGTAATGAGGATGTCGACAAAAGACTGAAAGAGAAACAGAAACAACTTGAAAAGCCTTTCGCAAAACTTTTAGCAATAAAGCGAATGTAAAACTGAATCAGCTATAAAAGCCTTAGGCAAATGCTATGCAGACAGAGCGAGACAACTAGTGTCAAAATGCAGTCCTGCCAACTTTATAAATAGAAGCCAAAGATCAATGAATTTTCAGCTCGTTACATTTAAAATTTTCAATTAAATAAATATATGCAGGATAGAAAATTTTTACAATTGATTATATTGAAATTTCATTATAATCGTTTTCTTAAATTATATAGAAAACGTAAAATCTATTTAGTTATTGAGTTAGTAAAATGTTGATTTGTGTCCAGTTTCAATAAAAATAACTAATTTAATTCAAATTGGGGAATTTGTGCAATATAAATCGATATGTTATCGATGTAATAACAGCTCTGATTTACAGCTGATTTAATTAATACGCTAACTTGGAAATTATTCAATTTTTGAATTTCACAGTCGAAAATCGCTTATGATGAAAAAGAAATTGTAAAATCGGTTGTATGTACTTTTGGATAGTGATTTCAATAAAGCAATATCATATCACACAATCCGATATCGACAAATAAATTTCCATAAAGGAGTATGAAATTACCAATGCCTTTAAAACACACACACACACATCGAAATTTCCAACTCAAACAAGAAAAGAAACTCGACAAAAAACAAAAAAAGTAATATAGAAAAAAAACCCTTTGGAAAATAAAAAAGGGAACAGAATCCTTGCAGCTCTGAAAACGCAATGGCGCTAACAATTTTACAATATTAGCGATAAGCGCCGCGAGCAGCCAGTAAAAGCCAAAACCGCAAGTCGATTATAGAAAACTTGTAATAAAATTTTCGTTAGCCAAAACCAAACGGAACGCGAACGGCAAAAACAAAAACAATGAGCAACAACAAAAAGAAGCAAAAAAAAGGGCAACAAATGCCAAAAATAAAAAAAAAATAGAAAGAAAGAAAGAAAAACAAGGCAAGAAGCAGCAGCAGCAGCAGCAGATGAAAAACGGATCTACGACAAACATTTTCCGGCTGGCAAGGATAGGAGGGGATTGGGATGGAATTCGGTTTCGTTTCGTATCGTTTCAAGTTGGTAAAGGGGATATAACAACGCTTGGTTAAAGCGCAGAGAAAACAAACCGCCAACCACTTGGCAATTGGAAACTATGGAACAACCGACCACAAGCCAAGTGGGAGCCGAACCTGGTAGCTGGGAACAAGTAAAGTGGGAATCAGTAGTTGGTAAAATTGTGTTTATTTTGTGTTGCAATGGAAACAAAAGCTTTAATGCTTGGCAATACCGTTTAAGATGTTCGCTTCTCCTCTCAAATTTCGTTTACCATCTTTTTTGTTTTGTTTTAAAAAAAAACAAAGTATTTATGAGCAAAATTTGAGCTTCGCTGATGGCCAGAGCATTGATGTCACGCCGCAACTAAAATGCAGCCAGAAGCCCCAGGACCAATGAGGCGATATTTTATCTCAAACATTCTTGGTGGCTTCTCAACGCTGATTGCAGAAAACAGCCATGATGCTGAGGTCGCCTCAATCACTACAGTCTAACTAAGCCTAACGAACTGAGTACGTGAAGAAGCCTCTAATGTCTCAAGATAGATTCTCTCTCTCTCTCTCTCTGTCTCTGTCTCTCTTGACTCACTCAGTCAATTCACTTAACAACTTTATCAGCAACTTCATCATCTCAAGAGCCGCCAGCTAGGCCATAAAGACACAAACACACGCACGCACACACACACACACACACAGACACAAACATTCAAACAGGCGTAATTTTCAATTTCATTTCAATTCAAAAACAGTTGGGCCAACTCTATTTCCAAGGACTAAAACTGAGACTGAGAGGGAGCAGCAAAACGGCCAAAAGCAGCGCCCACAAACAAAAAAAAAATGCCACCAAGACAACACAATCCAAATCCAAAAAAAAACTCTACCTTTCCTTAAACTCTTTAGAGATGTGCATTTGATTTAGATTTAACAAATCTTCAATTCTTAACAAATCTTCAATTCTTAATTGATCTAAATTAAATCACGAATTTCTAATGTACTCCATTCAAATTAATTAATTAGGACTAGCTTTTCAAAATTAATCGATAAATCTTAAAATTAATAAGAAATGATCTGTTACTCCATATTATAACCAAAGAGTAAAGATTCCAAATCCTTTCTTGCTTAAAAAAGTACAAATATTCTTATTTTTTTAAAATTAATTAGGACTAGTTTTTCAAAATTAATCGATAAATCTAAAAATGATCAGTTAAATTTCTATATTTTGAAAATGCCTTTATAAATGTTAGACTCAAGAAAGATTTTTCCATTTTTTAATTAAAAAAGAAAATTCCGGGTTGTACAGCTATTTGAAATTACCCTTTAAAAAAACGTTGTGCAGGATTCTAATAAACTTATCTTTTCTAAAGGCTTTTTTTTTCAATTATTTAAGACAATAAATAATTAATTTAAATGGTAAAAAATAAACCTTGTTTGGGGCTGAAAAAAAAAATAATAATAATGAATTAAATAATAATTGAACTAAAACAATAAATTAATAATATAAAAGGTGAAAAATAAACCTTATTTGGGGCTGAAAAAAAAATATAATTAAAATGGACTTTCATAGAAAGATTTGTAGTTATAGGATCTTGTCGATTCCCCTGTACCGTGTGACTTTTCGTGAGTGCAACAATATTGACACGTGACCCATCAATTTAAGTCTCTCACCTCCACCATATCATTATTGTCACAATGATTATCATCATCATTTCTCAGTGTGTTGCGTTGTCAGCGTCAGTGTCACCATTCACCATCATCGTCATAGTCATCGTCATTGCCATCGTTGACATAGAAATACAACAGAAATCCGGCGTACGTGATTTTCTGCCTTAATGCCATTTTTTAGTTGACAACCTCTGACAATTTGGTGTGTGCTTTCGCTCGTTCGGTTTTCTTTTCTATTTGGCGCTCATTTCACTTTGTATTTTTTGTGCTAACATACACACACACCCACACCCACACACACACACACACTATCAAGTCTCGAGGACGACTGCCTACCACTTTAGTCCCAAAAGCTAATGCCCCTTTCTCTGCGCCTCTTCCAGACCCACTGACTGACTGGCTTATCGTGCAAAGTTTTTAAGTTTCGATTCGTGTTTGGCATACGTAATAGAAATTTCCCTTATATATAAGTATTGTATTTTTTTTTTTTTCTATTTTTCTATTCTTTTTGTCGCCGTTGTATTCACTGATTTTGGAAATTTCTATTTCACTCTTTTTTTTTTTTTTCCTTTTACTTTTTGCTCGTGTCATCCTGCTGCTCAACTTAAAGCCTCAACAATTCTATAAATCATTGAAAATGGGGCCCTTAAGAATTTATTTCAAATTTGAATTTGAGTTTGTGTGTGAAAGCCAATTGCATAATTCGTCCTGATTATATTTCAGTTGGAATTTAATAAACTAGGCAATTTAAATTTGTACAATTGAATTTATTAATTGGTTTACCATGAATTTTATTCTTTAATAAGTTTGAGTTTTTTTCAATCAAGAAAAAAAAATAAAATTTATATCAACAAAGAAAAGGAAGCACAATTTAAAAATGCCTTTGTGCTTGAAATTTGCAGACAAAGGACAATGGTGAAAATAAAAACAACAAATTTGGAAAAAAAAAAATAGAGAGACAGAATAAGTTGGGCGGTCGACTAGCCTGGGTGGATTAAACAGGGAATGGCAGCAGTGGCAGCAGCAGCTTCAGTGGGAATGACGGCAAATAGAAATGCTAATAAAAAAATTCCAACATCAATCTGTGGAATTTGTGTTCAACATATGCGCCAATAATGTTGCCCTTATCCTCCTCCTCATCCTTCACCGCTTTCAATCGTCACACACACACACAATAATGGGGAGAAAAACAAAAGAGAGTGAGGCAGGCAGGCAGGCAGGCAGGCAGGCAAGCAGCTTTAGTCCTTGTAGATGAGGTCGATATGTTTGCTTAGCTGAATGCTGGTGATGATGTGTAAACATTTACATGACGTGCTCCAGTTTATTTTAACCTTTGATCGGCCTCAGTTCGTCACCTGCCAGGCCCCAAGCCCCAAGCCCCAAATCCCTTAACGTCTTTTCACTCTCACTTTATCGATGAGTTTTTCAGAGAACAGGGCAAAAAATCTAGTAGGTATGTGCAAATAAAGAATAATATTTGCATTAAAAACGACTTGTTTGTGTAGGCAGACATCATATGAATTTGCCTGCCTCTCTGCCTGTCTGTCTGTCTGCGACTTTAAAGTCAGCATGCATAAGTAAACATTCACACACACACACAACCTAAACTTCTTTATAGATTCATTCATTTAATTCGAATGAAAAGCGCAACGAAAGCAAACTCCCAAGTGTATAATAAATCTGAACATGGCAAGTCAACTGAAGGCGTTTCCCAAACAACAACAAAACTGTGTCTCTCTGTGTGTGTGTGTGTGTGTAAACAAAAACAGAAAAACGTGCCGAAAATATCCCAAAATAATAAACATTGACCTCCTAACCAGAACCAGAATGACTTAAACAACAACAACAACAACAAAAAAAACACCTAAAATATTCATTGATGAATTCAATTCGAATAAGCAAAATAAAATTGCATAAATTGAAAACTGCTTCGTTTATCGAATTGCATATTTTCAATATCAATAATCATTAAATGAATTTGCATTTTCATTGTCACACAATAAACAAGAATTGAAGGGAAACTTTCAAAATCAATAAACTACATTTGACTATTTGCCATTTAAAATACAATTATATATATTTAAAAATTTAAAATGATATCAATTTAATTTTTAATTTAAGCCTTAAATTTTATAACCGATTGAAATTGGTATCCTTTAAAAATCTTAAACTTAAACTACTTTCTTAGCTGTCTTAGCCAGATTCATTTAGATCGAATTTAGATCTCATTCTAAAGCAAGTTAATTTGATTTTTCTTTGAATTATTCTTTGTTGGATTTCACAGATTCCTCCATATAATTTTTAAATCCATACTTTTTTCGATTTTATGTGAACTAAAACTTGTTTTCCATTCTCTTCTATATTCATGAGAACTACTTTCATTATATCGAATTGCCATCATATAACTGAACAATTGGATATAATGGGATACATTCATAACGGGTTTTCATCTCCCTTTTTTTTTGATTACAATTTCAGATAGAAGGGAAAAGATTTTTCAACTGGCATGACTAGAGGATTTGTCAATTCTTTTCCTTGGCCATTTTCTTAACTTCCTGCTGATGTATAAAAACCAGAAAACAACCAACCAAGAACACCATTTGTTAAGGGGTAAAGGGGGGAAGACAGGACGAGCTTGAGGATGAGGACAACAGCGTGTCGTCTGCCACAAAGACAGAGGCTGACACTGATGATCCTGGTAATCACTGCGCTATGCTTTTATATTTTTTTATTGCCAGTTTATGACATTGTCGTTGGTGACACAGGCCGCCGCCCGACTCTGTCTCTGTCGCCAGCCCTGGAACCATTTCAATCCACAGGACATCACATGTGTGATGCGTTTGTTTGTGTCTTTGTGTGGGTCCTTTTGTTTTTGGACAAAGGATACTTTGGGTGCGTTTGGGAGCCAACTAAAACAACAGCAACAGCAAACGACACAATCGGCAAAAACAAAAAAAACAAAAAAAAAACGAGGCAACTTTTACGAGCGCATAATCGAAAAACTTTCCGTGCACAGGCCGCCGCCCATTTAAAATGCGTCAATGTCGTTGCTGCTTCTGCTCCTCCTCCTGCTCCTGCTCACTGCTGCTATTGTTATTTTTGTTGTTGTTGTTGTTGCTGTTGCTGGGCCTGTTTGGGGTGCCTAAAGCTTCTGTCGTAAACAGCTGCTTTTGAGCACAAGAACACGAAGCAAATGAGGAAAGTTATCAACGCCATGACGAATACTCTTTTGCCAAATTACTATATGGAATTATGTGATGGAAAATGCCTTCTTGACCCCATTCCAATATTACATTTGTTGTTCTAGGCCAGCATTAAATTGAATCGAATAAAAATAAAAAAAAAATCAAGGTTTCAGTTTTAAAAAACGAATGCCTAGGATCTCATTCTTTGTTTCTTTGTTTTCCTTCTATCTGCTACTATTTTGTAGAATTTTAGGATTCAGGAACTCATAATTAATAATTTTAATTTTTCTTTTTCTCTCTCATTATTTAATTTTTTTTAAAGTAAGTGATAATAATGTATTGATCTTTAATTTTGTGATTGTGTTAAGAAATTTTTGTTCCTATTATTATTGTATTTATTTAATAAGCCAATTGTCATAGTGTAAATTACAAGTTGTACTTGCTGGGACTTAAAATAAATAAATAAATAAAAAGAAATACCAAAATATATCAATTTTCATAAAACTTGAATTTACTTCAAGTGAACAAATTAAAGAATTTTTAAGTCTTTTGAATTGACTCTGAATTTTAAGAAGCTAATTTCATTCTTGAAGCTTTGAAGTCTTTTTAAAACCACAAATGTTTGTTATAATTTATAATAAAAAATTATCATAGTATAAATAAGATCAAAATCGTAAATTTGAAAAAATAAGTCAATTGTTTGTTATAATTTATAATATAAAATAATCATAGCATAAATAAGATCAAAATCGTAAATAAAAAGTAAGTCAATTATTTATTTTCATGTCTTTTAGTTTAAGTTTGCTGTAAAAGGAATAAGATTAAAATAAGAAACTAGTTTATTATTCATATGAACAAAAGACTGTGAATTTTCGGGATCTCTTTTTATTAAACAAATCTTCATTCTTCGTCTTCTAGTTAGAATTAATAATATTTAATTAATTAGATTTTAATTGAAGTATTATCCTTAAAAAAAAAAGAGTATTTAAAAAGCTGTTGAACAAAAACAAAGGCACAGACAACGACAACTTTTTCATTGTTGCCATTTTGACGACTGGCAACAAACAACGGGCCATTTCATCTGGTTCCGTACGGTTCCGTTTTGCCTAACCTTGTCCGTGTTCGTGTCCGGATAGGAACAGAAATAGAAATAGAAACAGAAAATGTAGAATAGAAAAGCAGTGCCAGAAGCAGAAGCCAAAGCCAAAGCACATGGCCATGGCGCCACGTGCAGTGGCAAACCGAGTTGTTTGGTTGCCAGCCCCTAACCGGGCCTGAATGCTCCCAAGCCGCTTTTCTAATTGTGTGCGCGACTTTTTGATTTCGAATTATTCTCCATACTCTCCATGTGTGTGCTTGACCAACCGGGGGGGAGGAGCAGGAACAGTGACACTCGCTTGCATTGTGGAGCCAACTCCGATTGAGCTGCTGCTCACTAATTGTTGCATGCGCACGTTGTCAGGCCCAGACAGGCTGGCAGACAAAGGACCCCAACCCAAAATCAGGCTGGTCACATTTTGTTTGCCATGTTCCCATTATTCAAGAATTTCTCAGTCAGTTTGACTGTTTGATTTTGGCTTTAGCCTCATTCAACTTGAGCCAGCAGGCAATTAAAAATGTATGGCAAATTAACCAAAATGTAATATTATATTTATATCCTCGCAAAACATGAAACACAAGCTCAACTAACTAGCGACAATTTTGGTGTAATTGTAGCAAATGTTGCAATTTTATGCGCTTTGACAAGCGTCAACAAAAGTTTCTCATATTTGGTTAGTTGCAACAAAATACACACAAGTTTCCGTTTCCGTTTCCTTTGCTGGACAAGAAACAGCTCAAAAATCTAACAGCCAGGCGACAAATATTTCAATTATTTGGAATGCCTGAAATTTTTGCTAGATAAATAATATTTGAATATCTTTGAATTTATTTGTATTTGTTAAAAAAAAAATTCTATTTAGTTGCAATAATTTGGAAATTTAATTTGCAAAATTGTTTGGTTGGTTATTCAACAAAACAAAATACAATTTCTTTGAGTCTCCATGTTTATATGACTTAGTTAAAAAGTAATTTTCAGCAAACCAACAACAATGTTGCCCCAAAATTTATTATACAAGACATGTCAATTTTCCGCCTTCTCCTCCAACTCCAAACCCAAAAAAAAATTTCTATTTCTACTATGTGGAATGTTTTGGCATTCAACGGCTTTGCTGTTGATTACGGTGTTGTGTTGTCAACAAATATTTGCCATCATATTGCATTATTAGTTATGAAAAGTTAAATAATTGCACGCACAAAACTTGAAATTGCCAGTGCCACGTTGCGCATACGCCGTGTGTGTTTCTTAGAGTAAATATATTTATTTGTGCCAAGTTATTTGGCTTCTATTTTTTTTTTTCTTTATTTTATTTAGTTTTTTTTGTTTTTTTTTTATTGCTTGGCAAAAGTTGTCTTGAAATTGCCAAAAGCTAAGCTCAGTGTCCTTTTCCCACCCCCCTTCTACTCCTTCTCCTTGTAAAGAAGTTAGTGCTCCCCAGATAGTAATTATCAGTAGATTGTTTGCTCGTTTCTAATGGCAACTTTGACAAGTTTTATCTCAATTGCAAGAAACCAAACTCAACTGGCTAACAAACTTGTAATCGATTTGATTTTTAGATAGCTAAGTAAATAAAATATTGTAGTAACTACCTAAAAATACAATTTACACGTATGAAATGTTATATCATAATTTCTGTTTGCCAAATATGCCAACTAATCAAAATTAAATTCATCAATAAACAAATTTAAGTTTTGATTATATCAAATATATTTTTAAACTTTTTTTCAAAATAAATACAAATATTCCTGTATATGGTAAAAACTCTTATACCCAAAAAAAAAAAAAATAGCTTGGAAAAATTAATGCAAGTTTTATCATTTAAAAAAAAAATGCATGTCAAGCGAAAGGTAAAATTCGAACGAGTCAGAAAATATAATTAGAAAATCAAATTTCAAAATATACAAATTTTGTTTTAAGTCTAGACGGTGTCCTGTTCGTCCTTCCTAAATATATTGCATATCATTTGAAAGATAATTATCAATTATAATTGAATAATGAATGAAAGAAGAAAGGCCCCGAATTTAACTTTCCCTCTAACAAGTAAACCTACCCAAGTGTGACACGCCGATTTTAATGAAACTTGGTACACTTATAGAGCATGAAAAAATAATCGATACGTATTTTTTTTATCGGCAAAGAAGAAGGTTTAAGGGTCGAAAACGCCATTTCCTTTTTCCAAAAAAAACCCCTAAAGTATACCTACTTTTTTTTACTAAATACTAGTTTAAAATTTGTTTATATTAATTTCATGGACAGCTTGAAATTCTTTCTAATTCTAAAATACCCAAGTAGGCTCTTTTATTTGATTTTGAAATCAGATAAATTTAGATTACTTTGACTTTCCTCTCATACGCATACATATAAACTATTTGCTTCAAACAATTAAAAAAAAAACCAAACAAAACAAAAACACATTTCCATTGTATTTATTTTTTTTTCGAATTTCCCAAAAAGAATGTCGGCCAAGGCTAGAAAACCAGTTCATCCAGTGATCAGGCAATTTATTTTGCGCGCTGCGATTGTGAAGCATTTGGGTAATAAGCTGCGACTTCAATGGAACGTGACACAGGACCTTTGCTTGAAGCTACGCTTTAAAACAATCAAAGCGCTTCCATGTGAGGATATATCGGAAGATCCGGTCTCTTTGGAAGAATGCTTAAAGAAATTACAATTCGCTTATAATTTTTTGAAACGGGAATCCGATCAACTTTTCGCTTATATGATGGACAAACGGCAATGGTGGGATACCCTGGAATATTTCAAGGCAAAGGCCGCTTTATTTACAGCCCAACATAACCTCAAAATGTTCAATCCAACTGAGATGCCAATTAAACTAAATCCCAGTCGAGTTCTTAATGACACCAAACAGTAAAATACCACGACAATATTACAATATTTTTTCAAGTTCAACTGTTAATTTCCAAAATTAAAAGTTACATAATAACAAATAGTTGTTTTATTCCCAACGATATAACTCAAGATACTCAGAGTTTATGTGCTTAGCCATCCCTCTGTAAATACATACATATATAAATTGTAGTAGTATCCGAGTGAATCTCAGCGTTCATCCTTGGCCATTGGTCATTGGCTGGTGAGGCAGGCTCCTCTTTTGCGCACGTCTCTGTGACAATATGTTTGAGAAATATTGAATAGTTGGTTTTCCTTCCTTTTTTTTTTTATTATTATTTTCTTTTATTTTCTTTTTTTTTTGGCACGCCTTGCTACAGAAGCACCATCAATGCTTTTCATTTTTTGGTTGGCTGACAGCCCACACACACACACACACACGCACAATACAAGTTTTGCTTGTATAACGCAGCGTTAAAGGAAATGAAAAATTCTTAGAAAAATTCCCATCATCCCTTATGACGCTCCAGGGCATTTGGTTGAGCTTCTTTTTGCTTTTCTTCTTGTTGCTGTTTTTTTTTATTTTTTTAACCAATCTTGTTCTTATTTCGCTTTTAAGCTTTTATTGTTGTTGTTGTATTTGGGTTTTCGTTTGTGGTGCTTTTTTGCAACAATACTGGCATATTGGTTTCTATACAAAGATTCGTACTTATACACATATGCAATAAAATTGATAGAGTTGTATTATATAAGGCCAAAGGCTATTCTTGTTCTTGGAACAAAGGCAAAACTAATAATCAAAAAATAAAAATAAAAATATTGAAAAAAAATAAATTTGATATCAAATAAATTCAATTTATTTAAAAATTCGATATTTTGTAGATGGAACTGATTTATTTTAACCTAATCAAAATTATAGTTTCTGAATTTAAAAAATTCAACTAAAAATCTTGAATAATTTGTATTTTCATATATCCAATTAAGATTATACTTGAGAACTTTATTGACAACGAAGAAAGATCAAGAAATTAGCTCTTAAATTTTCTTTCCATCAAAAGGAGTTAAAGAAATATATAATTACCTATATCCTTTCTGTTAATTATCCGAGTCTTTGTATTATAATACAGTCTGAAATGCTTAAGTGAATAATATGCAATTATTTATGCAAAACTAAATTCATTTGTTGATATTATACACATATTTGTTTAGGCATTTCATTTTGCCTTTGCACAAACTAATTAAAACAAAATACAATTTTTGCAGTCAAATTGTCTGTGTGTGTGCGTTTGAGTGTCTGTGGGTGTATTTGGGAAATTGGTTAAATAAAATGCCAAATAAAATGTGCACACAAAACCTAAATAAACTGAACCGCACCAACAACAATGGGAATAATACAAGTAGTACAATCAAAAGAGCAGACAACAAATGACAACAAATAAATAAATAAATAAATAAATATCAAGTATTTACCAATTGTTGAAAAGTAAAATTGCAAAGGGCAATAGTCAAACAGAAGCGGAACAAAAGCTAAACAAATGTAAGAAGAGATGACAAAAGCCACAACAAACAAGTTCCCAGGGACAAAACAACAAATAATGAAACTCGGTTTCTGTTTCTGCATCCTTAAACAAATAAAGACTCCACAGGAGCTCAGATATTTTTTTATATTTAACCATTTATGGATAGTTCAATTGGATAAAGATAATAAAATAAATAGAAAATAATAAGTGGGTACTACATTTTTGGAATTTATATGTAATTTAATTTTTTATAGAAAATGCTTTTTTTTCGATTGGAGTCTTTCTCTCCTTGACTTCTCTCTTTCCTCATAGTCGTCAGGCATTTGGTGCACATAATTTAATTACCGCAAAATACAAAGTGAGAGGCGTAAGCAGAATGACTTTGGGGCAGACTGGCATGTGACAACAATAAACTGCAACATGTTTAGAATAGCAATTAAGTCAATAGACGAAGCTCGAGACTTGAGACAACACAGAGAGAGAAAGATGAAGAGAGAAAGTGTGGCACGTTCTGTAGAGGCTCAAGTTGCTGGCTGTTCTATATAAATAAGACAAAGACTGATTCTACCACTTTTTGCCAAATGTTCAAGTGTGTTTCATTTGGCCATACACGTGCAAATTGGTTAGCTATGTTTGTGATTTTCCTGCTCCATTTTTCATGCTTAAAAATTATATTCTTTTTTTATCTTTTCAATATTATTCGCTCTGCTAAATTAATGATGTAAAGAACTTAAAGAAAAAATTACAAACCTTTTTAAAACAACTCGAATTCCTAGCGGATCTGGTCCGATTTTTTTTTGATGGATTTGAAATTATTCTACCCTTTAAAAGCTCATTTAAATTTTAGCGAGAAAATTACTATTTACTATAAAAAAATTACTAAAAATTCTGTTTGGTTACCGCCTAAAAGTTCATTTAGATTATTTAAAGTCAAAGTCAATTGAAATAGTTTAATGCATTTCTCACTTATTCGACAACACTAAGTGAATCAAAGACAATTGCTTTGCCTGCTGCCACTAAACGACTAAACAAGGAAAAGGATAATATTCAAGAGAGAAACGGAAATCGAGACTCTTGCCAACTAAACAACCAAGCAACCATTTCTGTATTCATATCAAAATGCTCATTTCCATTGTCCATTCCCTTATGGAATATTTAGTAAAACCATTTTGTAGTCATCGACTGCTGTTTTGGCTTCAGTTTTATTGTTGTTGTTGCTGTTGTTCCTGTGTCCATTTCTGTTTCTATTCCTGCTGCTGATGTTGCTGTCCATCTATTGTTGGTCTATCCGGCACTTGCTTCATTACCTCGGTTGGCTCATTCGTTGAATGGTGCATTTGATAATTTACAGCCCTGCTGATTGCTGATGACTATTCCCCCCAAGGTTGCTTTGTTTGTTAAAGCCGATGTGGCATCATCATCATCATCAGAGGCATCATCATTGATGTTGTCATTGTCGTCAACACATCATTCGATTTGTATCTTTTGACAGCTACTCCACATCATTTTGAGATTCTGACGCATTGCAGCCGTTGACTTTGGTTGAAAGGAAACAACAAAAAGGAAAAAAAAAAAAGTCCAACTCGAATTGCATTTGCAGTTTCACATTTCAGTTTCCAATGCTCTCTGCTTAAACATTTTGTATGGTTAAGTCAAGCTACTTTCATCTATGAATTAATTTTGCATACATTTATTTTAATTGGCGAGCAGAGGAATTGTTGGGACAATGGCCAACATTGCACTGAACTTTAACAGCCACTTCCGCTTAATTTCACCGCATGTAAACATAGCCATGACATTTAGCGTTATTTCGAGTTTATGTGGTTCAACATTCCACTAACCCAGCAACAGCAGCAACAGCAACAACAAAAATAGAAACTGCTGCTGCAACTTTCGATGCGGCGAATGTGACCCAAACTGTTCACAGTTTCAGAGACTTTATTCTACATGTACAACCAACCAACTAACCAACCAAACGTCCCCTTCTCTGTATATTTCCCCCCACATTCTGCTCAAACCAATGCCATTTAAGGCCACACTCGGTTACCAACGCCATTTTCCATTATCCGTTAGTTTGCGCATTTCCGGTTCGGGTGATTGCAAGCCGCCGACGTCGCCACCGCCACCGCCGCCGTCAGTATTCAGCAGTCAGCAGTCGACAATCTACGGTCAGACCAGGCCGGGCCGTACCAGCGTCCAAAACGGCCGGGCAATGGCCAAAAACGCCAGTCTCGTCTTTGCATTGGGCGCAAGTGTTAATCACAGAGGCGTAGTTGTTATAAAATCTTGGATTTTTTTAAAGGGGGTAGAAAATTCCTTAACCTTTTGAAAAATTATCAACAATTTTATATTTTTCAGAATAAAACTTTTCTGAAGATTTTCTGATGCAGAACAGAACTCAACTAATTATTCAGCCTGCCTAATGAGAAAGTTGCATTCAAAATATTGAAAAATATATGTATAAAATACAAAGTCAATGGACATTATAGAACATGGTTTTTCTAAGGTTATTATGGGATTTCTTGTGCTTTCAAGTTTCGGAAATATTTTACAAATATTAAATTTAAATTTAGAAGTAATTGTCTAATTTCATAAAAAAAAACCGTAAAAGTATTTTATTTGATCAGAACATTTCAATTTAAAAGTAATTGTCTAATTTCATCAAAAAAAAAAAACTAGTAAAAGTATTTTATTTGATCAGAACGTTTCAATTTAGAAGTAATTGTCTAATTTCATTCAAAAAAAAACTAGTAAAATTACATATTTTCTTTGATTAGAAATTTCTTGATCTAGAATCCTATTCAGGTTTTACTTTTTCATGGAGATTTATAATTCTGACAAGGATATATTAATTCTAAATATTTATTTCTGACAATGACAATGACAAATGAAACATTAAAACAAAGCTTTATTATGAAATATTTAGAAAATTATTTCAAAAATTGGCATTTCTGATATCAGAGCCAGATATCTTAGCTTCTTGGCTATCGAGGCGAATTTTTCCGGGCTGCAAAATAGTAATTTGTACATAGAAGCAAAATAATTCGCAAACATTTATTTGACAGCTTTAAAAAGGAATTTCCCATTATAAAAATAAGCTTTATGATGCTCAATTTTTAATTAATTTTAACTATCTATGGCAAATAATAAATTTTTGATCCCCTTTTTCTGGCCATGCCCTTGAAACTTTGGGGCAGACATTCATGACCTCCAATTGGACCAAACACAATTGCTGCTGAATTTTTAATGCGCTTGAGTGTTGCTGCGGTGGTTTGGCCATTCTGGATAGTTTGGGTTGCTTGCAACAACAGCAACACACATAAAAAAAATATATATATACATATATCTATATATATATGTGTAGGTACAATAAGAATAACAATAATAACAATAAATATAAATACAATTGCTGTTTTAATTAAATTTTTATTCAAGCTTGCATAATTTTCAAATTGGCGAGTTGATTATTTATGACCAAATGTGTCAGCAAAGTTTTTGTTTTTATTTTAGTTTTAATTTTGTAAGAGAGAGAACTTAAAGATGCACTTTTAAGCATTTACTTAAATAAAAACACAATATTATTTATATATGTAGGTCGGGGGTAACGAAATGGCCTCCTGGCCACTGGCAAAAAGGAACAAAGCGCGCAACAACATTAACACCATCAAAGTTGGTAAACAAAGATACAGCACGTATCTAATAAAACGCCACAACGTGCTGCCAAAACGTCCTCCTCGACGTCCTAGATATTGTCGCATGGGCCGGTTTGGCCAATGTGGGTATTCTCTGTAAATATATATATATATATTGTACTTAAATATATATACATACATACACGTGCATGTGTGTGTGTGTGTGTGGGAGAATGTATAAGTGTTTTTGGGATTGGCTGTGATTTCCTTTCTGTCGCGCGTTGTTGCACGTTTGAGCTGCTTTCTTACAACAACAACTACAATTTCATGCGTTGGTCACAGACTCACTGACTAACTGACTGAGTCAGACACTTAAACAAACCCAGAAACATTCAGACAGACTCTGATACAAAGACAGACAGACAGAGAGACCAAGGGAGAGACACAGACACAGACACAGACAAACGGCTTGCTTATGCTGTTGCTCCTTTCAACGGTTTTGCCAGTTGATATCCTGCTTAAGGATGCGCTCAAGTACTTTCAAGTCACTTGGCAGCTGCTTAAGTTAACTTTTACTTGGCTACGACAACGACAACGATGAGTATGCCGAGAGTAAGGATGTACGTCAACGCTGCCATGAATGTGTTTCAATGTTGACACTACGACAGTCCAAGGCTTCGTTTTTGGCATACCTTTCACCTTTTTTTGGGGTTCCCGAGTCAAAAAGACAAGCTGTCTTATCATTTGCCTTGCTGCACGCACAGTGGACTGAAAATTACCAATCTATCAATTAAAAAAAGTCAATTTTTTTTTAATACCCATCTAAAAATTTTATAATTTTTATTGAAATGAATTCAAATATATTATTACTTGATATTCCAATTTGTTCAACGGTTTTTTTTTAGCCTAGCCTATGCCTATAATTTTGCTGAAGACCGGAAAAGAATATTTCAATTGGTTTACGAGATATTTGCGATATTCTAAGTAGTTTCAGAATCTCAAGTTAAAATTTAGTAGGTATAAAATAAAAAGTCAGAAAATCGAATATTTATGGAATCTTACAATTTGTCTCAATTTTAAATATACGTAGAATAAGGTTACTCTTTTCCTATATCCCCTAACTAACCAATATATTATATATATGTAAGTATCTTTTTCATTGAGTTTTTTTTTATTTTCATGTAAAAACAGAACAGTATTATTAAATTCTTTTCCTATATCCCCTAACTAACCAATATATTATATATATGTAAGTATCTATTTCATTGAGTTTTTTTTATTTTCATGTAAAAACAGAACAGTATTATTAAATCAAAATCACAGTGAACCGCGATCACAATTATTACTCACAGGGAAATCAATTTCTCTTCAGATATTTGTAAAGTTACTTATATTTTATGGATAGCAGTTATCCAAGTCTAAAAAATTAAAAAAGAAAAACAAAGGCAAGATTTTAGTAAAATCACAAATAAAACAAATAAACAAAGTCGCTTAGGATCAAATGCAATGACAGTGGAGAGCCTTGTCCAACGATATATTTAATAATAAAAAATAAAAATTATAAGCAAATCAAAAACGAATACCTACTTTAAGAGCATAGTTAAAACTAAGACTTTTTCACGAAAACAAAAAAACAAAAAACTAAAAAAATTGACGATACCAACCAAAATTATTGTAAGAAATAAATAAAGCTACGGCTAAACAAGTCATTAAAAATGAACAAAAAAAAAGAAAACAGAAAATAATTACGATTCGGGGAGCAAGCTCGAATTTTGGTTGTTTCTACCAAAAGTTCTGGTCCCCGAATGATGCCAAATAGTTGATAGTTCGAGGTACTCAGCTGAGTGAGAATCACATGGAGTTGTAATACTTTTCATTGCCTACTGAGACTTAATAGCCAAGGACTACTGTAATTTATTTTTATAAAAAAAAAAAGAAGAAAATTCAAACCAACCCCAAGTCAAAGTCAAACTGACTCGCATTTTTTACAAGTTTTTCTTCTTTTTTTTTTTTTTTGGGGAAATTCAATGCTAAAGTTGCCCAGGTCGGCAATGCGGTGGTTAAAGGTTAAGTGAAACTCTGTTTGAGTTTGAGTTTCAGTTGGTTATTTTGTTGCTCTGTACTTCTTTTATACATTCTCGGGGCTCCCCGTCCCCGTCCCCGAGCTGAGCTCTTGGTCCCTTGGCCCAGACCAATTCATTTTCCCTTGGCCATTCGTTCAGCGTGGCAAACAATGCGCGGAATGCAAAAACGCAATACAACCGGAAATACTTTAAATTTTACTGTGTGTGTGTGTGTAACTCAAGTTTGTTGGAGTTTTGTGTAGCAAGTTGACTAAAATGATATTAAATTGGCCAGACTGACTTTGGGCAATTGAGGACAACTTTAATTCCAATTCGACCTCTACTTTTGCACCTGTTACCACTTACACAGAAACCCAGGTTAAATGCATCTTACCAACATCGCATTGCCTTCGTTGTTTGTGTCCTGGCGTCTGTGATTCTTTGGCCAACGGCAGGGACTTGTGCTGTTGCGGTTCGCGTTACCGATGCGCCTCGTAGCCGCCCGAACACTGGCGCATACTATCGCAATCGCAACCGGAGCCAAAAGGATATTCCCGAAGCCGAAGAGTTGGCAACATGCTGCTTATGTTGTTGGCAACATTTTGTGCTGCCAGTTGCTTGCCTTGGATGGGCAAAATGATCGCCCATTACTAATTATTAAGGCAATTATTGTGGCATTTCCTAACAGAAAAGGCGCCGTTTCACATGCCATGCGGTTTTTGGCTGCACTCCGCTCCGCCCTGCCCCGCAGTCTATTAAAATGTAACGATGCAAATTAGCTAACAGAATTATGAGCGCTTTGCAAAATGAAAGAGGAAACGAAATTGCAAATCAAGGCAAGTCTGTCAGTTCGAGAGTGTCAACAGCACAATGAGCTTATTGCTATTGCCTTTGTTCGCGAGTATCTAGAGAAATGCTCTTGGTCCTGCCAAGTTTTGGTCTCCGTCTGTCTGCCTGTCTGTCTGCATGTGTGGGTTGCCTTGGATTGCTGGGTGTGTATGCCCTGGGCTTGGGGTTAATTTCAGTTTCTTATTGCAGTTAATTAAGTGAAACTTGAGTTTCCCCACTGGGCGAGAACCCACAGACTAAAAAAAAAAAATAAACTGTAGAACAATAAATAATACAAAGAAAAAACCCAGCAAGACGTTGCAATTTGTTTAATTTATTCGTCAAGCTGAGGCAACTTGTCCTGCTCCCAACTCTCGTCAAATGCCAGGAGCAGCAGCAACCAAGACAATGCTAATGTGCATATCAAAGCTAAAACACTCACAGTGTCTATTAGTCAAAACTAAATACTAAAAAATAAAAGAATAAACTAAACATCAGATTATGCCAACTTTAATCAAAAATCAACATAATCAGCTCATTGTAGAACAATAAAATATAAGTAAGTTTTTCTATTTGACAAATTAAAGTTAAGAATATCTAAGTAAAATAAATAAATGTAAACAAAATTTCAAATTGAAAAAAATACAATCCTTTATTAATTTTAATTCCCATTATTAATTATTCCCAACAACTTTCTAGAATTCTTATTGTTAGTTGTTTTTATAAATTTAATGGTATTTTTCATTGTAGTTATCAGTTTAAAATTATATATTATATTAATATTATTGGACATTAACTTAAAGGCAGAATTCTATTTAGAATATAAATTATCTTTATTAAAATATTATAATAAACTCATTGTCAGAGGAAATTAAAATATTGGAGCAATTAGATTTTTGAATTAGTCTGAGTTTTGTTCGAATTGGATTTTGTAAACTTCGGCACCCTGAAGTTTACTTTTCCTTGGAGTTTTTTCATTGAGTCTATGTTATTTTTATTAAAAAATTTAAAGTTATCTGGGCATTAATTTCAGTCTTCAAGGTAGCAAATAAATTATCATTATTAAAATATTAAGTTTTTGAAATATCTACCCATTTATTTCTTAACAAATTCTTTATATCATCATTGTTTTATTTATATATATGTAGGTATTAACATGGCCAACTATCGTTTCCGTTTATTGCAGGACTCGGTGAATTCGCGGTCGAGAGGCCGACAGCTTCAATGGCTCCCCAAATGGGCTGAGGTTGGGTAAATTGTTCATGCATGCATTCCGTTAAGTTTCTGCTTGGCTGCTTACGCTGGGTGAATGTGGATGTGTGCCTACTTTTGTATTGAAATTTGTTGTGGTTGAATATGGTTGTACCTACAATGTATTGTATACTGATGGTATTGTGGTATATTCGAAATCTTGTCATGAAGACGACCACCAAGACTTACCCGATATATATGTGTATGTCTGACAACGTTTATTCAATTGAACACCGCTACGTGTGGTCAGTCAGTCAGTCCGAGATGGAACTGGACCGGTCACGCACTTGGGGGACACATGCCCAGCCGAATGTGTGAAAACAGTGATTGGATGTGCCCCCTTTGAATAGGTGCGAAACGAATACGAAAACGTATAATCATCATAATGGCAAATTATATATAATAATAAAATATTTCGTGTTCAAACTACACAAACTGAAGCTGTTTATATTGGTACTCTAAAGGATAAGAATTTTTCTATACATAAGTTTTGGCATATCAGCCTAAATGTTAATAATAAAATATAATCAAGTATTTTTTGAAATTTTATTATTATTATTTTCTGAAACTTTTAAGGAATTTTGCAAGTAATTAAATTTTTAAATTAGTATTTTAGTGTATGCAGAATTCGAACAGATAAGCAAAGACTCTTCAAGTTATTCTATTTTGTTATGGCGAGTGTATATGATTGGCCTTATAGAAGGCGTACGTGTTGGTGACACTGGCACCAAACCAAACCAGTTCAGACCAATTCAGGTTAGAATAGACCAAAGTTGGGCTGACTGGTTGTTGTTGTTGTTGTTTGCTTGACTTTAAGCAAATCCTTTTCTTGTTGTTGTCCTCTTCCTTTTGGCTTTGCCGTCTACGTCTACGGCTTGTTATATACGGCGTGACAATGGCCCGGTTCCAAATCAATCGTCTGCGTGACTTTACCGCCTTCTTGTCTACTAAGCCACTTTGGGTTTATTTTGTCGTGGATCGTCCTTTTTATCCTGCTCATTGGTGTTGTTGTTGCCTCTTTGTGCGCTGCATGCAAAATTAGCTAGAGCCAGGCCAAATCAAATGTTTGGCAACGGGAGACCTTGAGTGCTTGGACTGTGTGTGTGTGTGTGTGTCATATCCGTTTCCGTTTGTTCGTTCGTTCGTTTCGTCTTTTACCCAAAAATCGCTTTTAATTCAATGCGTGCGATATCAATTTCTTCAATATCTTGGATTTTTCTTTTACTGTTTGTCTTTGGCCTTATCAAAGCTCATCGTCTGCTTTTGATAGTTGCAAATTAAGAAATTGTTGTCCTTTTTGTTGTTGTTGCTGCTGTTGCTGCTGCTGCTGCTGCTGCTATGAGTTTAATACCCAGGAAACATCAATTACCTGCAAATGTA